>CAESWR010001600.1:35503-49495 GCA_903171835.1 Mullus surmuletus | reverse complement strand
AGATAAATAGATAGATAGATAGATAGATAGATAGATAGATAGATAGATAGATAGATAGATAGATAGATATTGTTTATTCAATATGTTCATTCGTTCATTCATTCGATTTAATCGAGTCACCATGAAAACAGCTCACAACAAGAGATTAGCATATTTTCCCACTCTGAAGCAGGAAATCATACGGCAAAATTAAACACATTTCTCATGTATGATTAACAAAAAACACAGCTACAGTGTTGAGGGAGTTGATGTGGGAGAAAGTTGTTGATTGACTTAGTGTTTAAGGTTTAATGTAGTTTATTAATTCTCCAATAAAACTTACCTCAAAACTAGTGGTATTATATGGATTATATATTACATAGATTGTTATAACTGTAAAAAACAACTACAAAAGGAGAAGTTATATCATGATAGCTAGTATGCTGTTTGTAATATGCATCTTATGGCCTAACCATTCAAATTTGCTTTAATTAAAAATTTGCTCAGCTCTTATTTCAAACTGCCGACAATCTTTGGTAGCCAATGAGACCTTCATTATAGCAGAATTTTGTGCAGAAAAATAATAATGTTTTACAAAATGTCAGTACTAAAAAGATGATAGCCTTCTGATCTTACGAGGAGATTTAGTAGGAGCCCACTACCCAATATTTTTGGGGTGGATGCCAACAGTCAGAGGGTTCAATGTAAGAAGAAGTACACTGGAGGCAAAAAATAATCTTTGAAGCCACATTTTAGTAGATTATTACGCTATAATTATTATTAAACTAATCCTGGTCTCAGCTGATGTTTTTCACTGTGAAATGGAACAAGATTGTGTCCTTTTGAATATTTTTTTATGTGCAATCTTTATTCCCTGCACGTACTGGGTATTCATTTCCTTTGCTATCCTTTTGGATCACCTTTAAACTCGGATTAACAATATTTTTACAGGTACATCCCATATCCAGTTGATTTTTAAAATATTCAATCACAAGATTAAATAATTACTGAGAAAATACATTTTAGAGGTTAATTTTCCCTCCCCATTTAAACAGCCTTAAATTAGCAGTCTGTTAGTGCTGATGTTATGATGGAGGTCAAAGGTAAAATGTAATCATGATTTTATAATTGCATGTCATATTTTGCATTTCATGTTTTTTGGTTGTGGCCTGCCCACTATCGCTCATTATCAGGACAAATAGAGGTTATGTAAGATAATAAAAGTTATTATTGCCTGCGAATTAAATCCCACCTCGGCTGTGCCGCTGTCACTAACATTGGACAGACATCATTGAAATCTGTGTTTTTATACATTTTTCCAATTTACGCCTGCACACACTCGCACATCAACCATCTTTAAGAAAAAAAAGTAAGATATTGCCAAACGATCTGCCGAAAAAAAATTGTGATAGATATGGAGCAACATGGAACATTAGCCTGTGTGTCTTTATCTCCATCCATCACTCAATCTATTTATAACACGTCTCACCCAGTGGTATGTGACACTCACTCTCTATCTATCCATCTATACCAGTAAAGCTCAACGTGCAGCATTTGAGCAGCAAGGCAGAGGCAGCGAGAAGGGGACTGGTTCCTGAAGTGAGAGCGTTGGTTTCTGCAGGAGCGGCAGACAGAGCCATAAATCATACGTCTACTAATGGCAGTTTCAAATGAGCCCTCTCATCAGACAAGACAAGTGCCTTGCTTTGTGTGCTACTTCAGGCTCCACTATAACATCTGTGCACTCTCAAGCAACTGTGCATGAGATGTGTGTCGTCCTTGTATTCATTAGGAATTGTCTACTGAGCCCTAACAGTTCAATTTAGTGTAATTTAGCAGCGATTTGAAAAGCAGGCTGTGACAAACAATCAAGAGCCGGGAGAGGAAAGTTTGCGGATTCTTTCTACAAAGCTGTCACACACATAGAACTTTCCTCTGCTTTGTCATTACGACAAGCGTTGATTATACTTTAGAGGGGTGCTGGGACGGTTTTATTTCAAGATCTGAGTGAGAGATATCTAACAATGAGGAACATGTCAGGAATAGGAAATATTAAAAAGGGCTCAAATAGACTTTTGAGCTTAAACTGAGGGAAATGTCTATGTCATGGTGCGGTTTCAAAGGAAACTGCAATTTGAAGGGGAAAAAAGTATGAAATGACCTGTTCTGAACCCAGTCAGGCTGAGGGTGAGGTCTCTTAAATGCCCCCCTGTGCCAAGATGAGGATAATCCATGATACAACACCCCACTAGCGACCATAAATCAAAAGTCATAGCCTGTAGCCCATGAGACCATGACACAATTTGACGACTAACCCCAGACATGGTCTGCGTCTCTTTTTGAGAGCCAAACCCACTGAATGTTGAGCTTTTGTTCCATTTGGCAAGCGTATAATGAAGTTTGAGTGGGTTACGCTGGTGCTGTACGGAGATAGGGACTGAAGAGAGGAGAATGTAATTACTATACCTGTCTATGCAACAATGGCTAACCACCTTTGTCGCCCCTCATTCCACTTGAAGAAGCCAGACAGCAAGTGCTGTTGGATTGTGGGAGGACAAAAGCTGCCCTTGCTGCGATTCTAAAATCTGTGTCTGCACTCATATGCAGACAAGAGAGAAGGGATATGTCTCGGTCCCCTTTAAAAAGTCGATTGTGTGATTTGAAAGTCTACCACTCTATCGGCGCCAGCAGTGTGTTGTTTTCCTTTTCAGATAATACGTAGACAGAATGGGAGGCGGCATTACAACAAGTTTGCAACTATAAAAATAACTGCGTGGGGGAAAAAAAACACTATCTAATGGGAAGGAAATACAGCTACAAGTTGAGAAAGGTTCAGACTTGCCAAGATGGGCTCGGGTGAGACTTTCATTCCCCCCTCTTCAGGTTCAAAGGTAGAAAAATCGTCTTCCCGCTCATTGTCTGTTATTCAGACTCTGCTTCGCCATCTCTTCCAGCTGTATTCCAATCTGATCTGTGCATAAAACTACACCTTCTCACTTTTGGAGATAAGGATCAAGTTGTATTTTTATCACACAGACGTGGCAAGTTCAATTTTCATCAAGGTCTGCTGTGGCAGCACAGAGGAGAATATTACTCAACTTTTGTGGTATATTAAAGGTGTATCTCACTGCTGGGAAGCTGTTTTAACCCAATCAACTAAGCTGTCAATGCATTTGAATGGAAGAAATATATTTCTTGGAGAAATCTGCTCCAAAGGCCACTCCCATTAAATTCCTGTCGGTGCTCTGAAATGCCAAAATCAAAACAGCCTGCCCACATTGAGCAAGCCGGAATTATTTTTGATTGTGTCGGAACCTCAATATTAATACAAATCGATACAAATTACAGGATATAAGGAGTACTACAAAGGATGTCCAGAATCCAAACACCATCCAGGAGACGGAGCAGCTAAATAAATATTCTGTGCCTCTGATGTGGCAAAGCTTAAACATAATTTTGTATATAAGTTTGAAAAGGCAAAGGCAAAAAAGAGAACGAATTTTCTTCCAGTTTCCATCTGGCAGATCTACAATTTGAGCTTGTTGGCCTCCACCGCATTTCTGTAACCGTTCACACGTCCGAAGTTGACCGACTGGGTCTTGTCCACTGGGTTTTGCCCTGAATGTCTTTGCGAATGTCTGCATCTCCATGGGGATTTGCAGGGAAAAAACCCTGCAGGAAAAGAGCAATGAAGTGCAGGCAGGTCAGCCGGGTTTAAGAGGTTAACCAAGTGGGTCACTGGTCCGTGCCCCTCAGATGCCTCACACACACATACAGGCCATCACTTCCAGTTGCATGTCAACAGTCTCAGCACCGTCTGCTCCACGCTCCTCCACGTTCCCCCTCGAGGCCACAGCTGCGTGTTGCCTCAGATTATCTCTGCAGAGTGAGAAACATTAAAATTGTTGTTAAAAATGTTGCAATTACTATCAAAACCCCATCTGCTACGTGTTGCATGAGAGGGACAAGCGCCTCATCAGATGTTGTATCCCTCCCACAGCCTCACAACAGCTTGTTTAAAATGCTGTCATAACTCTTGCGGGTTATCGCGCAGCTGACTGTGACGAGCGCCCTGCCCACTGAAGCCAATTATGGCGGAAAGACGAGCGTGATGTCATTCCGCAATGATCAACTTGATAAGTGTGAGGCAGAAAATGGGCAACGGTGATGGTGATTATCACCGCGCTGAAAATGATGTAAGAAAATGTCACGAGATCCATGCGCCTTTAGATTCTGTTTTCTGTAAAGATCCGTGATAATTTAGAGAAAAAAGAAAAGAAAAGGCACTTTGTCAGTGTCTGTGGCGGAAAATGAAATTGTCATCCTTCAAAGCTCATCACCGGTTCAGTCGGGTCTCAAATGAGCAGATGCTGAGTCCTGGCCGGTAAAAATGACTTTGTGTTCACAGACCAAAAGGGCTATTTTTGTTCTCTCTGAAAAGTCCTCATGGTCAGTGTGTATCTCATACATTCCCACTTGTTCTATGAATAAGCAGACTGTTATATGGATCAAATACGTGACACTTCAATAAGCTCTTAAAATTGACACACTGGCTGTGGCTCTTCACCATAAAATCCATTTTATTGCTGCTTTGCCTCGTTACAAGATTGATTTCTTAATGCACCAGGTGGATATGCTTCCACACAAAGCAAAGAATGATGACAAAACTCATATCCTCAAAACCTGTTAAATTGTATTTCAAAATTCTATTCACTAGCTTTTTGGCATCACAGTAGTGTCTTCGTTAGTGAGATTATTCCTGGAAGCAAGTATTGCTTTAGTCAAAAGCATATATCATGACACTGTGTCGACATTTTTTATCGTGCTGATTCAAAGCTCATGCCTTTGATTTACCTGGATGAATGGAAAATGCATTGAAACTTCACATCAGAAAAGGTTTATTCTGAAACAATAATCACAATATAATATAGCCTAAGCCAATTTCTCAAGTGTTTAATTCAACTCCATAATTTCATTGATAAGACTTACTTGGTTTCATTTCGTCAAGAAATAAGGGAGAGATATTCTGAGTTCGACAAGCTCTTCAGTGACTCAGTTTAATGCATAGCAGGTCTCAAAACTGTGTGCTGGAAGCGTAGTGTGATTTTTCCGAAAGGAAGAAGGTGTTGGACTCTTTACAACAAGAAAAAAAATCAGTCACCCCTCTTCTTGCAAAAAGGACTTAAGATTTCATTGGTCTGGTTCAGGCAGCATCCAGCTGCCATCGGCAATATCAGCATTCAGCTGTGGTGCTCACAGCTTGTTAGCATCCGATTCAGTATCTTGCTCAAGGACACTTCAGCAGTGTGTAAACTTTCCGAGCCAGTGACTTGAGTGTGGCGCTGTGTTTACCCACTGGACCATTTTGCCACTGTGTTTTGCTTTTCTTGCAACTTGAAAAGTGTCAGGCAAGAACAGATTTTCTTTTCATATCCTGGCCTTCGTCTCTTTTTGGTGACAGCTGCTGAGTTGGCACATGTGCGGCACCGCTCTTAAGCACAATCTTCGCTACGACAGCAGCGCTGACGGTGCACAGACACAGAGGACACGCGGTGGATCTTTGTGACTCTTTGTGATTGGCAAAAAGATATCAGGTGGAAGGACCAAAGCAAAAGCAATTTCTAGGAGCTGAGGGGGGAATATATTGAGGTCAAGTGAACTTCCCCCCTCCACACTTTTACACGAAGTCTGGTCGCACACATTCATTCAAGCACATTCATTATGTGGGAATGATGGCTCCCTCAACAGCTTGAGGCGAAATAGTGAATACTGATTTCCTCTGCATTTGTGATGTGTTCATGAAATGTATTCATGAAATACTTGTAATGTTTCGTGTGACAGCAGTGGAGTCAGTAGGTGGTACCGTCCAAATTAAAGACTTTATTCCTGCTTTCTTTGTGGTTTTGCTTGGTTTGTCTCTTTCTGTTTGCAGCTGAATTTGGTGTAATTGAGTTGAGTTGAGAGTAGTATAAGACAAGGTAGAAGCCATTGAACATTTGCCTCTTTTTCGAACCCCCCCAAAAAACTGTATTTTACGGTGATGTTTGCGGACACCTGGGTTATGCAAAAAAAAAATTCTACCTTGATTTCTGCTAAATGTGGAGAACAGGTGCTAGAACAATCCGTATATGGGGATGATTTTCACACATCTGACAAAAAATTTCATTCAGCAGTGCCACATGAAATTGTGATAAAAGACAACATGCAAGAATAAAAAAACGTGCATAACAATTGGGACCTTGATGATGGAGTCACGGTTGGAAACCCACCAGCTTTCAAATAGAAATTGAAAATGCAATAATTGTTCGTATTTACAGCTTTGCGAGATCATTTTCATAATTGCTTTGAGGGCTTTCCTTGAAGAGTCTCTGAGACCCTTCAAGGAAAGCTCCTCACCTCCTCACCGTCACGTAATGTTCAAACATGCTCAGAGAAAGGTAAAACGCATGTGAATGCATGATTTTACAAGCCTGGCGCATAATGTGTCAGCAATTTTTCAAAAAGGCATCTCACTCTCTGGGTTTATTGAGCGTCTCCCCTCTACCGCGGCTGCAGTGACCATCAGATCAGCCATCCTTAGCTTCACAGTTTATGTACTTCAAAGGCGCACGGCCTGAAGTGCAGATGATGGACGGCGGGGACGTTTAAGAGAGATAACAAAGAGCCAAGGCCCTCTTTCAAGCTGTTAGATTCCAAATGAGAGGTGCGATGAGGCAGCACGTGAGCTGAAAGAATGGCTGGACTGCACAGCGATAAATAAATCAAAGCGACAGCGTCGTCCACACACAGCTCTGTGATGCTTTCTAAGTCGTGAGTGATTTCTGAGCTTCTGATCAATACATTCTGTGCATTTAAAGAGAAAACAGCAACAGCGTGTTGGATGGTAGGAGCGCTTTTGGTTTTGAATCATGCCAGAAAGAGAAGTGCTAGTGGTCAAGATATAGATTTTTTTGGATCAGAGCAGAAGCAGAAACTGAGAGAAAACGTCTCTGATAGAAAATGCCTTTTCCTGTTGGCCAGCATGCAGTAATGATTGGTTTTATGTCATTTCAAGGGTCATGAAAAGGCAAAGCAAAGCAATCTTCTAAAGCTGTACAATTTAATACAATTAAGTGCTTTCATAAAATCTAAGATGTGTGAAGTATAGAAAATCCCATCGTCCCACATCTCTTCGAGAATAAAACCGAGCAACTTGAGCAACATTTATGAATGTATCCGCACTTCCAACATTGTACAGGTAAGGAACACGTGTAATACTTTGGATTTATTTAACACTGAATAAATCGACTTTGTAATATCCTGATTGTTAATTTCACTCAGACAATTGGAGCTGGGGCCACTTGCACATGTCTGAAGGAAGCCTGTATATTCGTCGGTCTGTGTGATGAATTTAATGAGCTCCACTGTCTTTGAGGAGAAGGATGACCTTCTCCAAATGACAATAGCAGGTACAAAGACTTTGTCTCTGCAAATGTAATAGCAAATGTCGTCCCCAAGGCTCACGTGTCTGATGATATGTTTGATGTGTGACTCTGTGTTTCCAAAGGGGGGGTCTGATTTCAGGTGATATTTGCGCATGCACACACACACATACACACACACACACACACACGTGCGGATTAGGCAGCACATTTACACAAGCAAGTTGTAGGCACACACAGACACAAACAACCACCCAACCAAGCAGAAAAAAGACTGCAGAGGAGAATTCCACTCTGAGAGATTCACAGCCTCGACTGAAAAGGCAAAATATCGACATCATGCGTGAAATGAAGTGGAGCAAAAGGTCCCTGTATATCCCTCTTCGCAGCCCTTGTGTTTGCAGTCCTCATCAACATTATGGTCTTATTCTGCGAAACCACATCACTCTCCAAGGCTCCCACTGACTCTGACCCGCCTTTGTGTTTACCCTAGGAGCTCTTGTTGCTGATCATGGCCATTTTATCAGCTGGCCAGTAGCAGCTCGTTGTTGTCAGGGACCTGTGTTCAGTAGTACAATTATGTCCTACATTCTTTTTTGGGATAAACAGAGAATTCACTATGATCATCTTAAATCTGAGATTAAACAGTGTGTAGCGCTAACAAGCTCTGCACCCCAATCTGCTGCAGTTATGTTATTTTTCTCCTCCTTGTTTTTCTTTGTGCAATATGTACCCCTAGAACAAACATAACCGAATAAGAGGGTTTTCTTTTGAAAACATCATGGAAATCACAAATGGAGAGGCTCTATTTCTTCTACCTTTTTCACATGGAGATAAGTCCATGTGCGAACTGAGCCAACAAAAGGGTGTTACTCAACAGTTTTCTTATGACATGTTTTTGTCTGTGCATGTAAAACCCTCTTATGAGGTGGAAAGAGAGAAAGGAAACTAAGAAAATGGTATTTATGTAAACTGTATGGAGCAGGTTTTCCTGGCCTTGCAAAGTATTGATGTGGTGAATGTTTTCCACCCACACGGTTTCAGGTTCCATTTCCTGCAGACAAAACACAACATAATACCTAAGAGTTAACCTTGCACACCTGTTGCACCTCCCCCACTCATTCCTGTAACACAAGGCGCCAATTACACTTTGAGAAACCTTGTTTACCTTTTCACTAAGTTGTGTCTACATCTATTCTAAAATTACTTTTGATTTGTTCATTTCACATTTGGCCTTGCAGCACTATTAGATCGTTCAGTCATTGCAGTGGTCCCCAACCCCCGGTCCACAGACCAGTTCCGGTCCTTGGGTCATCTGGTACCGAGCCGCAAAGAAAAGATTAGTTAGTTAGTTTTTTTTATTCAAAGGGTAATGGCGATCGTGTATTCGCAAGATGTTGTTGTGAAGTATCAATTTGTGTGAAAGATATTTTTTGCTATGGACGAGATGCACGTCCCTCTCTGGCTCACTCTGACCGCCAGCAGAGAGCAGGGATGCAAGGCTGTTTACACACACACACACACACACACGCACAGAAGACCAGCAGCTGCCTCACACACACATGGCAGAGAGTTAAACACTCCGAAGTGTGGCTCGACTTTGTCAGTCGTGTGACAGAGTGCGGTGCCGCCTTTGGCTCTCGCAAAGTGTGTTGCATGTTCGGACTTCACCCCGTTCAGAGATTATGTTAGCCGGTCCGCGGAAAAGGAGGACCACTGGTCTACAAGAAAGGGTCCGATCATATTAACACAGGTGTGAATTGATCTGTCCACATCATGTCCGCGCGCAGCTATGGGAAAATATGAATGTATATTTGTTTCGTGATGATGGCCTGTAACACCATTTGCATTGTTCCTCTTCAGTTCTTTACTTTCTCACTCCTCCGCAGGGATTTCATGCCAGGTGGCTACAAATCTGGTTACACGTTGCATTTTGAGGAGTCTGTGGGTTGAAATTGCACGGCCAAGCACCATGGGAACTTTTTTTTTTCTTCCACAATTTGTATCACTTCAACTGATATATTGGAAAATAGGACCAAAGGGGCGACTCTGGAGGCGATACATGAGTGTAGACTGCAATGTCTGTGTCTAACAAGATGTTTTTATTAAAATATATAGAGTTGGGTTTCAGTTATTTGTGTTTTGCAAATTCTCCGATTGACACAAATGATATGGTATACTTTCAAACTGTTGCAAATTGAAGGAAGCAGTTCTTGCTCCTCTTTTCCATCACTGTCAAATGATTCAAATTATTTTTTCAAGGACACAAAAATGATGACTAGCATCTTGACACATTGGAGTCCATCTTTCACGTGGGACTCATCTAGTAGGTTGTGATGATTTGTTGAGAGTCCTCCCCAGAAAAGACAGGACAACTGACAGAGCACAACATCATTTTGTCTTTCAAAAGAAAAAAAAAAAATTTTTTTGCTGCTCCACAGTTGTATTTTCTTTTAAGTCCTTGAAGAGAAGACACTAGTGATGGGTAGTTCAGCTTTTTTCAAAGATTCGGCTCTTGTGGCTCAGCTCACGCAGGTTGCCGTCTCCAAGGTGGTTGAAATACTGCTTCTCTTTCGTTTTTCACTCATTTGACTTTTTACCGAAGTCCTGGTAATCAGTCTCCCCCATCTCCAAACAAGGCATGTACCACTACACTAGCTGTCTTTGGAGCGTCTGCCTCCCTTCCTTCTTTCATATAATGGTATGATCCTAGTCTGTCCTCGTATTGTCTGTCAATCAAAATAAAGTCCCACCCTTGCCTGTATGGATTCTCAACGGAGCTAGTCAGGAGTAGTGATGGGAATTACGGCTCTTTTTAGTGAGCCGGATCATTCGGCTCAGCTCATCAAGAAGAGCAGGCTCTTTTGTCTCCCAAACGGCTCTTCATTTTACCACTTATACATTTTCTAATTCAGCCAAATTTAGCGATTAATATGTATGTATGTGTACACATACCTCATAAATAATTCAATACATCCTTTGTACTGAAGTATTCACAAGAAAAAATGACATTTTCTAATATCACTAAATTGCTTAAGCCAATTGTTTTCATTGCATTTACAGACCCTTGCAACTCTGAAAGCAGCCAATGAATGCACTGACCTGCTTGAAGAACCACTCTGCTACACAAAGCAGATAGAAACATCCTTAAAAACTTAAGCATAGAAATATAAAAGGACAGCTATTTTCAGATTTTCAATATTTATTGAGACACAAATGATCAAATAAATAACTTAATAAAAAGAAATAGCTTTATTACAATGAGCACCAATGTGTCACCAATGTTGTTAAGGTGCATCCAAATGCTGCTGCGTTTCCTCTCACTCATCTTTCTCCATCGCTCCTTCTCTCCCCGTCTTTCTTTTCTCTCCTGAGCCATTCATCTAATAATGAGCCCCGCCCCCCTGTGCTTGGTGTATCCTCACGTGATTGGTTGCACACAGCATGCACGGCACACAGCACCGTCATCCCGCCATTCTGCCTTAGAGTTTTTTTAGAGAGAAAACTAACTAAACGGCTCACAGACAGAGCCGGCTCCCATCGGTCACGTTAAAGAGCCGGCCCTTTGAACCGGTTCGTTCCCGACCGACACATCACTAGTCAGGAGCAGCTGTTGACTGAAGTTTCGGCTCTCCCCGACGTGAGTCCGCTCTTCTCGTTCGCATCAAAGAATCGGCTCTTAGAACCGGCTTGTTCGCGAACGACACATCACTAGAAGACACCTTGAAGAAAGAGCTGAAAGGTCTGCCTCTGATGCCTTTTGTAAGATGTCCTTCCCTCAACAACAGCCTATATTAAGATGCTGTAATTGCTACAGTTGCTGCACTGGTAACCTTCAGGATTAAACATGTGGAGGTCAGCGATGAAATGATTGCCAAGGCAACCGCAACCAGGAGTGTATTAGCAGATGGACAGGGTCATTCTAAAAGTGTACAGTCTAACTCTATAAAACATACATCTCCCCTGTGGGTGGCATCCCTCTCTCCTCTGTGTCTGATTCACCCCTCGGGGAGCAATCACTCTTCAGAACCTCCAATACCCTTCCAGAAAGTAATTTTCCTCTGCCCGTCAATGTCAGCGACGCATTTATTTTTGATTTTACAATAATTCTCTTCTCTCGTATACGCACTCAGTGCCGGGATGTTCAGCACCAGCATGCGTTCATGTTAAATAATGATTTCCTATCCTTGCTTGAGTTTAACGCCCAACAAGTGTAGCAGTGTAACTTTGTCAGTTAAGATTTATGCTTTCTTTTGGCTTTCTTCTACACGGATTCAGATTTTTGGCAGCGAAGCGGAGGATTCCTGGGACAGTTTTTCTAGTAAAGGCGCACCAATCAATATTAGTATATTATGGAAATTGTGTCTAATGTGCAAGGGGTCGCTCGTGGTGACAAGCCCACAAAGAATTATCACAGAGGTGCCCACCACCACCACCACCACCACCACCGCTGAAACAGTTTTCGCTCTTTTTGCTCATCGATTTGCGCTTTATGGTCCACCGATCCAGTCCTCAGACTCGCCACTCTCCATGAACTTGTTATTAGCCACAATAGAGAAAGCTTTGATAATAAAGTGTGCAGAAAGGTAAATGTGACAGGCAAACAGTGAACAAATAGAGGAAAATTAAGCCCAAAAAATGCTCTGTGGGGACCAAAACAGAGATGAAAAAAGGGATCATATTGAACAAACCTGATTCCCTCTGCCCTACTGCCTTCAAGTTGTCAAACTTGAAATGAATACTGATTATGTATTGAGAATATTTGTAGTAGCTTTCAATCACAGTATATTGAATTTAAGATATGAACAAAATGCAGTGTATGAAGAGCAATCACGGAATCAGAAAAGATCAAAAATAGATATCAGAGGCGATCTACTGAGAGTTTTAGAAGTACTCAAAAGAAATGGATGAAAAAGAAAATCTGAGTTGTAAAGCCATTTGAGATCCTAAGTAATCCGTTTAGATTGAGAGACGAGTGATGAGCTAAGAAGCTAAAAACAGTTATGAAGAGGAGGATCATATCATCAAATGCCCCATTGCCTTCATCTCATGACAACTCCGTGCACACCCTCTTGCATCCTCAAGGGTTCAAATCCAGCGATGCTTTTGTTGCTTGTCACTTCCTCTCTCTCCCTCTCATCCTTCCTGTCGCCTTCTCCGGCGCGCTCCTCTGCAAAGCCAAGGCGCCTTAAAACAACAACACCCGAGGACTGACATCAGAGTGGTTTTTTAGGTACCTGACAGCTCCCTAATGATTTCGCCTTGCTTTCGTTTCCCAACACTGTCTGCGAGCGATAATTACGGCCAGGCTCTGCACAGAGCACTCTTTTAATAGGAAGCGTGAATAGAGGTGTGTGTCAAAATCTGACTACAGATTAATCACTATTGCGTGTTTGGACAATAACACAGGGAGTTGGAAAGGGATCAAAAATAGGTATACGTGTCCAAATTCAAAAATGATGGCTGCAACCTCTGCAGAGTTGTTTATTTCTCACTTTTATTGTTTTGTCTGACATTAAATTACATTTAATTAAGCATTTACAAATGTTTGAATACACTAAGCGAATCCCACATTTTGCTGGCGATTTTAGCCAAATTACCATCTCAATTTGGGTCCTTTTTCAGACTTGAATTTTTTTGCGGTCCTTCGCTCAGCATTTCTCCTACTGCCACAGTTTGCACGTCAGTGGCTCAGTAACGCTGACGCACGGACACATGAAATACACAGAGGCGCCACCCGGCTGCCAAACACAATGTGATTTTGCCGTCCTGTGACTTTTTATTTCTTTGACGTTCTTTGACATAGCTTGAGCTGTAAACCGGGATCTGACGGCCCTCCGTGATTCGTCGGGGGTGGACAGGCAGACCAATACCTTGTTTACTGGCAGTCCGCTGAATATTGATGCATCTACAGCTGAGCTTTAATTAAATTTGCAAGAGGTTGATGACCTGTTGAGCCTTGGTATTAAATACAGAGATGTGATGGAGAACTCTCTCTGTTTACTCTGCAGTTTAGCCTTCATTTTGTGAAGCAAATGTAGTAGATAAAATAAAGGTTTACAGTGCAGTTAGTGGTGTTGATCTAATGTTGCCGGTGGTGAGTTCAGGTGAAATATCATAAAAATGAGAAGTTTTATGCCCATGTAGTGCATTTCTTCATGGCGCAAATGATTTAGCTGTTTTTCCTTTTCCCTGTGTGACGTTTTGGCACATAATGGACAGATAGCGAAAAACAGCCTCTTGCTGAGATCCTCAACCTTTCACTTCCTCTTACTGTGCTTATTTTCTTCCTTGTCCTCCCATTATCAGCCTCGCCAAAACGACCGGGTGATATCTCATTAGAGCTTATAGAATGTTTGTGTGTAAGAATGTTCCCACAATAATTTGGACGCTTAGGGAGCGCGGACCAATTTTTTATATTTACAGTAAACCGCCTAACTACCCCCATCTTCAAAGTGATGGGAATCATTATCTCACCAAAGTTTTTTCATCTTCTTCCCCTCATTGTTTAGTTGCGTGGCCTGTTGTTTGCTTCATCTCCACCTTGTAAGTATCAGAGCTTTAGCAGACAGCAGTCGACCACACACGTGAA
>CAESWR010001599.1:14102-25634 GCA_903171835.1 Mullus surmuletus | reverse complement strand
ACAGCTTAACCTATATATCATGAGCTAATCAGCCGGAGCCGCCGCGCCGCCGCGCGCTGCAACAAACCCAGACGAAGGCGCCTCATGTCTTTAAAGAGTCAGCTGTACAACCTGCTCCGACACACACCGGAGGGCAGGGTGTGTGTTTGTACAGCGGCACACGGCAGACACACACACACGCTAACACAGCTCACCGTATCTCAGGCACTGCCGCTCCAATCCGTTTGAATGTGACTTTCTGAAAAAGTGACAGCCCTACAACACTTCTAATTCCTGTTCTTTTTCTTTGGCACACCAGTTCTTAGAAATGGAGACTGTGTGGGAATATGGCTTCACCATTTATCAACTTGTGTTTAAATATATGATTATAAAGAACTGTAATCCTTCGGAGGAAACAGGAGCAAGGCTTGGCCCCGGCCATGTCAGCACCAGATGCTGGACCTTCTCGACCATAGAAACGTTACTGTTAATGAAGCGCAGTCAGCGGTCAGCACTCTTCCAAAGTGTTCCCATTGACAGTCGCCAGGTGTTCGGACAATTGCAGTGTGATTTCGGGAGCGGTTTCCTCGGTGCCCAACACTAACCTCGCTATGTCGCGCTACATCTCCATTCAAAAGGTATCACTTCTTTATTTCTTTAGTGTCTAATTAATGATGTCCCCTGTGTTTTTCCCTCCCTCCTGCCTGCCACTGCCGTCCGCCATAATGGCGTATATTAATGAGTCATTTGCAGAGGTTGATGTTGTACCGACGTCTGAGGTCACGAGAGCGCGGCAATATTATTAACTCTGCCAGACTGCGAGCCTGATTGAAATTAATGCTGCCCGTCTTCCTCCGAGTCCCTGCCTCCCTCATCACATGCTCGGCCATGTTCCACTTCTCTCTCGCCCATAACTCTCCTGGGCAGGAGCGAGCAGACCAAGGTGAGCTGGTCTGACCTCCCGGGCCTTGTTCTTTTCTTTTGAGTGCGATTGGCTCAGAAAGTCCGGCCTGTCGGGGCCTGAGAGGAGGCGGCTGTTTGTAGCTTTTTTATTCACAGGCTTCACCCTGACATCTTCATTTTGACAAGGCTGGAATTCACCTGCTGTTTGAGGTGTGAGCGTGGTGAGGAAAGTGAAAGCAGTTGACCTATAAAGATTTTCCCCCAGGACACGCGCTTTGTTAACCCTCAAGAGTTCCTAAAAATAAAAACTTTCTCAATCATCCCTCAGGACAAAAACGTTGTCTCCCTAAAAACTTAAGAAATAGCATATTTTTCCCACTTTAAATGTGCCAATCTTTTTAATTAGCCTGAAATATATACATATATATCAAATATTAATTATCTGGGGGAGATTTTAACCCTTTAAATGCCATGTTTGTTTACGTAACTCCACAGTATTGTAATTGAAATTGTATTTTATTGTAATTTTCTTCTGCAGTGACAGATTTTTATAGCAAACTCTCTTAGTAGCTCAAAAATCGTCTCCTTCCAAAAGCGGAAAAAATATAATTTATTAATATTTTTTCCATCATTAAATGAGTCTTGTTTATCAGCTTCAGCCTGAAAGACACATATCAAATATCAATTATTTTTTAGGGTTTTTGACCCTTTAAATGGTCAAAAAACCTCTGGACAAACAACGTCCCCAGGAACTCTTAAGGGTTAAAGGGAGGTTAACTATAACGGCCAAGGAAGATTCTTTCAAACTCTTGACCCACATTCCCTGAACTAAAAACTTAAGAAAGCAAAACGCGTCCCAGATGGTGAGCCAGTATCCGGCCGAGCAGCAGCATCAGACAAACTCCACACTTGTCCTCAGCTAACAGTAGTTTGCTACACAGTGAAAACTGCTTGCATCCGTCATTCTGTGCAAATGCTGCTTGATTGGATACCTCGGGAGAAAACATGGCTTGTAATGTGGCTGATTCAACCATTTAATTAGGCTGTAATTGAAAAGCTGTCAGGTGATTCGCGCCCCCTCCTCCCACCGTGTCGGCCTGTTAATGTCCCATTGTTTTTCTGACCTCTGTGCGTCATCTGGTGGCAGCCAATCCAATAGACCCACCAGCGCTCACAATGGCGTGTCAAAAGTGTGTCATTACTCTGCTATCAGATCAATAGAACTTAATTTTGGGGGGCAAACGGGACCAAATAAAAGCAGGAGGAGAATCCCCGAGGGGCTACGATGGACGGCCCCACCGTGTCCATAAAGGCTTGTTTTTTTGGCCTTTTGTTCCGACTCGGCTGGCAGCCGCCCTTTCGCGCGGGTCCAAAGAATCGCCGATCAATTAGCTTTAGATTAGCGCCGTGGGCCATGCAGAGGTGGAAGTCTTGTTTTAAAAAAGTAATGGGTTCATTTGGCGGAGCGAGGGGGCGCGGGCGGGGGGAGCGGAGCTGTGGTTACCTGTGTGTACCCTGAAGGCCTTTCCCTTGATGCGAGGAATAACATTAGCTCAGTGATTCATCAGCGCAGTGCGGCCAGTTGACGTATCTTACACTGAGGTACATTACTCATCAGACTCTGAGCGCTTTTATCCGGATCTTTTATTATTTAGCTCTATAATTGGCGAAATGTACCGACAGACTACATTTGAACACCCAGACCGGACGCGGTGGCCAAGCCTTGCTCTTCCTCATTGGTTTTCCTGTCTCTCTGTGGCTTGTACTCATCTACAGCACTTATTCTCACCTGACAAATTGATTCCCTTCCCTCCACCACGAGGGGCGTCTGACCTCCTCGTCCTCGGGGGCCCGAATCCACCGGCGGAGACTGGATGAGGCGCACGTCATGGTCCGGAAGGGACCGCCCGCGTGCCGCCTCCCCAGTCTGGCCAGTTAACACCGATTATGGGCAAATAGCAAGAGGCTATACTCTGATTTGTTTGACTGGTGTCGGGCCAGGAGGGGCGGAGTCAGACCCTCCACGTCCAGAGCTGTGAATCCCAACGGTAAGCTGAGGCTGGTGATTATCATCATCACGGCGTCGGCTCCGAGGGCTTCCCAGGGAGCCGAGTTGGAGTGAAAATCAACGTCTTTGTTAGCAGCCGCTCCTTTGGGAGGAAGCAGCTCTGGAGAACCTGGTGAACCTGTTTTAATTTCATGAACCCAAGAACTTGAGGGATGGTATCGTGACGCCTCGCCCCGACGCCCGCCCGCTGTGGTGGGCGACATCGCCGGCTGCAGAATATGGCCGCACAACTCTTGCATTTTGGCTTTTATGTTTTTCTCATTATTGAAAAACACAAATCATGGCCCTGGCGGCCGCCTCCGCTTCCCCCGCCGAGGGTCCCGGGGATGAGCGGCGAGGCCCCAGCGCTCATGTTTTATTAAACCAATGAATCCACACTGTACCTTTGTTTCAACGCTGCAAACATTCTATCACGTCGGGTAGCGGCGGCGGCGGTGGCGGCCCGGCGGCGCGTCACACCCGCAGGATCAGAGCCGAGGCGTTCACTTTACGATCCCGTGAGCAGTCGATGGAGCGTAAGAAGTGAACGCCTCGTCACTTCTCCTGGAGTTTGATACCAGGACAGAAAGATTTCATCTCCAACTCTGCCCAGGTTCACCCCCCCCCCCCACACACACACACACATTCTCTTTATGTTGTAAACATGTAATATAGAGTACCTTTTTTTACACTTGATACCTTTCAGAGGCTGCAGTTTGGTGCAATTTGAAGTATTTTTGTGATCTAAGTGTAACAGGGTGGAAGGGTCCTCCTCACTGCCGGGGGGCCGAGCGGGACCAGCTGGGGCTTCACGACGGCCGACTCGTCCGGAACCTTCTGACATCCAATGATTTACAGTGATTTACTTTCTTAACGCTACTACAGGCCTAGTTTAACTGCGCGCAGTAACAAGGAGGTCAATGCAAGTATTTGAGGGGAGGCCAGAGGGCGGAGCCAGAAGGTCTTTGAAAGTGGCAGAACCTCACCTGTGTGCTGGAACCTGCGGGTTGATTGACAGAAGCTGCTGGAGAAATGGAATGTTCTTTTTTTCAAAAAGGCTCATTTCAGAGCACAAGTTCACTTTGAAGAAGCACAGAGTTCGTTCGGCCGAGTTCCAGACGAGACGAGACGTTGGTTCTCTGTAACGAAGCCGCCAAGAACTTATTATTTATCTCATTATTGGAAGTTTCCCCAATAAGTTCGATGGTTCCCGCCCACTTCCTGGCAGTTTGGTGCCCTTCTCACCTCCTCGTCGACCCCTTGACTCAGCTTATCCATTCAAAGATCCCTCCCTGGCCCAGCGGCTGAAGGCGTCTCGGCCCTGGCTGGTCCTGCTCGGCCCGACGGGGGGCGGGGGGTGGGGGGGGTCGGGGGGGGCTTTGGAAACGCAGCCCGTCTGCTGTTGAGATTGTTGTTTTCTGGTTTGTCGGAGCGACGCGAGAGACGTCGTCCTCAAACGAGAGACTGCGAGGGGAGAGTTCCCCTCCCTGTGAAACCAACACACAACAAAACTGGAGGAGTTTCTACCGGTGGCCAACTGTGACAAACACCACACACACACACACACACACACACACACACACACACACACAAATGTAGAGATCAATGAATATACTGTACGTGTTTGAATAGATTAGAGTTACACTATATGGACATGAAATGTGAGAACACATACATACACCACACACACACACATATTTATACACACTTTCCTACACACACACACACACACACACACACCATATTCACACCTGCCCACACACAATATGGACTGAATATTTCTATCCACGTTTACAGACACAAATGGTCTTAAAAAGTGCCAAAACGGCGAGTTTAATGTGGGTGGAGCAGAGCCAAACATCTGGAGATCAAACCACAGCTGGTTTGTTTGTGTGTCTGTTTGTCTGTTTGTTTCTTGTCATGTCATGTCATGTCTTGTTCTGTTTTTCTCTTTTCTTGGCGGTTTTTCTGTGTCCAGTTTGTTTCTTTCCACCTCGTACGTCAACGCCTCCCTCTGATCTGTCAGCCGTTAAACGCTCAGACACATTTCCTCACGTTTGAGAGACGCTGCCTCTGATTGGCCGCCGCTGACCGACCAGCTGACCGACCAGCTGACCGACCAGCTGACCGGAGTTTGGTTAGTTTACGTTTGTTTGCCGCTAACTTTAACGGCATTGCTTTACGTCTTGGCCTTTGTGCCACCGGGTCGCACAGGCAGCGTTAAAAGCGACCCGATCTGTTATTTGTTTGTTCTCCCGGTCGAAGCAACCATTTCATAGCAGTTTGACATCCAGGGAACCGCAAAGTTCAACACATTTTCAAAGAATTCTCAAGTCTTACATCTCGTTATAATAAAACCGCTCATCGTCAGGGTGGAGACAGAGACAGACAGAGACAGACAGAGACAGACAGAGACAGACAGCCACCAAAACCACCTTTAATCCCAAAGAATAATTCACACATATTTACCGTGTAAATATCAGACATGTACTGAAACAGTGTCAACAAAACATCCTGATACTTGTTTCATCAATTATTATTATTACTACAATTATTATTGTTTTCCTCCTCGTCCCAGTTTTCGGGTCCCTCTGATCGTCGCGTATCCGGTGGCCGATGACTTTCCCTTCAGAGTGACGGAGCCGCCTCGTGTTTGTTGAGCTGAAGCGGAAAGAAAGGAGAAATTGTGCTTCTGGAAGGTTGAGAGGAGCTGGAATGACTGTGAGCCGAGTGTGCAGAACGCAGACGTGAACCTGCTTTTTGTTCTTCTCAGAGAAGCTTGTCGGGCCGCGCTGCTGCTCTGCATGAGTGCATCCTTAACATGAGCCGGCATCGCATTTCTAATGATGCGTGTGTGTGTGTGTGTGTGTGTGTGTGTGTGTGTGAGTAAATGTTATAAAGGTCCGTCCTGTCGAGGCGGTGACGGCCGCCTCGGATCTGAAGCATTTTTAATTAATCTGCCTTTCAGTCCGCAGAGTTTTTCAGTAGTGCTGCTCTCATTCACTCACTCACTGTCACTGACACACACACACACACACACACACACGCACACGCGCGCACACACATGTGGTATAACACCGAGTATAAGTGCATGCTGCCAAATTCAAACACACGTTTGGCTCACATTTACACTCTCCTAATGTAAACAATCAGCCAAACACATGAATTGCATCTTCCGCACTGATTGCAAATTACACACCATGACGTCTTTTACACACTCACACACACACACACACACTCACACACACACACAGATTGCTTTCTAATTCTAACTCTGGAATGGTGTCTGTTGTAGTATAAGTACTTGCAGCATCTCCTCCTGATCGAGTGAACTCTGCCTCAGTTAAAGCCGCCGACCTTCTGACCTCGCCTTGCGTTGATTAGCATTAGCACAGCAGGTTAGCTCGCTCGCCCACCTGACAGTTAGCAGTGAGCGCGGGTGGTCCGGCAGCGCGGGCGGGAGGGCTGGGAGACCAAGTGTTGTCCGACCCCACGATCTTGGGGTTAAGTAAGGGCGAAGCTCTTCACATTTTTTGGCTTTTAAAGCGTGTCAAAAGTTTAAAGGTGTCAAAAGTACTCACATTCAGGTAGAAGTATCGATACTAGGGTTTAAAAAGACTTCTGAAGAGGTTAAAGTAAAGACCTTTTACTCAAGTAAATGTGTAACAGTACTGGTTTCTGAAATACTTAACCCTTACTTAACCCCTGCTGTAAAAATATCATATATTCATATTTTTTGCAACTTTAAATGAGTCAGTCTTCTTAATCAGCTTCAGCCTGAAAGATACACATCAAATATCCCGGTTTTTTTTTTTTAGATTTTGACCCTTGAAATGATCAAAAAACCTCTGGACAAACAACGTCCCCAGGACGTCTTCAGGGTTAAAGGGAGTTTAATTTGTCACCAAGTAGCAGAGGATGATTATAACCCACCTCCCCAAAAACACACCTTTCCAAAGGCCATCATGACTATAATGTTATATTAAAGGGGAAGTTTTCCTTTCATTTGTTTGCCGGCTGCGTGCGACACTTGAGATGACAACAGGTCGAGCTTCAGATGCAGGATGAGGATAACAGGCGACCCGGACTCAGAGCGGAAACAACTCCGGCCGGTCGTGACAAAATCATAAACATTCGCGGCTCTCACTGGATCTAAATATCTTCCCAGCAACATTTTTTACACAAAAACTTTAATGTTGAGTAAATGGTCGTACTTCATGCCATAAATAATGTGAAAACTGCAAAAACGGAACTTTCCCTTTAACATGTTTGAGTCACATTGATGCCCATTGACAATCAATGCATTTTAGTACAATGAAAATACGTGTAAGAACAAATTGATGTTCATTAAAAAAAATGCTTATACTACTTATACTATACCAACCCAAGTTCACTCTATTTACGTGGAAGTAACAATGCTATTTTTAAAATGTAAGTAGTAGAAAGTATAGATAATTGTGTGAAAATGTAAGGTAGAAGTAAAAAGTATAGATACCCCAAATTTCTGACAAGACAAGTTCAGACGTTGAAATATTGACTTTAAGAAAGTGACCATTTAAAAATAATGTTCCTGTAGCTTCTGCGGTTCCACCGACCGTCTTCATCTGCTGCAGGACGGTGATTTTGTGTCACAAAAAGCAAAGAGGAGGCGGCCGATGATTCGTGTTCGAAGGGACAAAAATGCTCCGGCTAAAAAAAATACTAGATATGACAGGTTAGGAAATGGTGTTTTCGGCGGGTAGAGTTTCTGTGGAGAGCAGGGCGCCGTTTTAAAAAATACACAAAAGAGTTTTCGTCCTGGATCAGCCTGAAACCAAAAAGCGTCCTTGTGTTTCTCCTGCAATCTTCAAACAAATACAGAAGAAAATGTGACCTCAACACATCGGCCGCTACTAAATGATCCTAGTCGACGCGTTTATGTGTAGGTGGGCGGAGCTTAATGATGATGGAGCGAGGTGAGGGCTGACAAACGGCACCCCCTCGCGATGCCTCGCCCCCTCGCGATGCCCCGCCCCCTCACACTGCCCCGCCCCCTCCTCCCAGCTTCCCCTCAGGCGGAGGAACGGTGAGATCGAAGGGCGGCTGTCGGGAGGTGAACAGATAAGAACACTCATTGATTGGCTTCTGTGGGAGGTGAAAGCAAATGATGATGAAATATCGCCGCGGGACGCACACATCTACACACACACACACACACACACACTGATCCCAGTGTGCGGTGGTTACATCAGGACATGCTGGCACTGATTTAAGGAGCTTCTGCGTCCGTCAGCAGGAGCAGAGGTCGGCGAGGTGATCAGGCTTTGCCCTGATTGGAGGTTGGATTTGGCGGAAAACGCTGCCGCCTGAGATCCGCCACGCTGAAGCTTGATCAGGTGAAACGGCGTTTGTGTTGCGACTTTCATCAAAGCGACGTCGCTGCTTTTTGTTTGTGGACGGCTTTAATTGACAAGGCCGGCTCGTTAGAGCGCCCGTCTCTCGGCTCTGAAGTGCAAACGACAGCCGGATTAACCAGACGAAACCCTGTGAAATGTCTCCGCTGCTCTCGTCCACAAGCCGATTAAAGGACTTCAGGTGAATCCAGAAACATCTCGTGTTGTTCCAGTGTACAAACGCTCCATAATTGGACAATTTTGTCATGAAAAATAAGCCCAAATATGTAAACACCCTGAAATAAGAACCCAAAGTGTAAGTAGCAGATGACATCTGATGGGCGTAATCAAGTGTGCGTGCTTATTACAGGAAAATCACATTTTGAAAACTTTCCTTAAGCCTCAAGAGTTCCTTAAAGAAAACGTCAATCGTCCCTCAGGACCAAAAATGTCCCCTCCAGAAAACTGATGTAAAAACAACACATTTATTTTTTTCCACTTTCCCCATCAGTCTTTTAATCAACTTCAGCCTGAAATTTCAATTATCAACCCTCTAAATGCCAGATGGTTACTTAACTCTAAGAAAAAAATCGATGGATTTTTAATGGAAAAAATAAATACAGAAACTCAAATCATTTGGTCAATGATTAGCAGCAAACATATCAGTCAGTCTCTTCAATCAGCTTCAGCCTGACAGATGTGGCACTTTGACCCTGGAAATGGTCAAAAAAGGCCCCCAGGAACTATTAAGGTTTAATATTTCCATAGTTCATCTTGGAACATTAATTGTTGCGTTTTGTGGCTTAAACGAGGAAGTTCAAACAGTTGTAAAAGTCACTGAAAGTCCTTTTATCAATATCTGATGTTTCCGGTGCCAGCGTTCGTCATCATCGCTGTTACCCAGAGTTACCCAGACAACTATACCCCCCCCCCCCCCCCAAAGTCCCCAACTCGTCGAGGATGAATCACGAGTCCGCCGCCTTCGTCATCTCTGATTAAAGAGACCGTCGTCTCACACGTCCCACTGTTACTTTGTGACCAGATAAAAGCTTAATCAGACCTTTTAGCCGGAGCTTCGGGGGGGAAGTTAAGCCCCCACTCTGGAGTTCATGGCTTAGAGGAGGAGGAGGATCGCAGAGCCAGCGTGGAGTCTGATAAGTACACTCAACCGCCAGACACACACACACAAGGCCAGGTTGTGCAGGTGCGACGGTGTGAAACAGTGTTTGGCCGGCTCGTCCTCACGCTCTTCTCACCTTCTCACCTTCTCAACCTGATCCAGAGAAACTCCCGCTGAGGCGACGACTCCGGCCGTCACACACACTCCCAAACCAGAGCAGAGATGTGTAGACCACTAGGCTGCCGTGCAGCCGCTCTGAGAACGCTTACAGTCCCTGTTTGCTGTGTGTTGTTGGCGCACGAGGAGACGCTGGAGGCAGAAACCTAGAATTCTCTAGCAGGCAACGGAAAGATTTCTCCCACTTGTGATCCATCTAGGTGAGGGTTGAGGTTGGAGCTGGCCTGCAGAAAAGTCTGTGAGATTGATGCTGAATCCCTGCCTGCCCCCCCCGCGGCGTGAGGGGTGGGGGTCTCCCAGCGCTCCTTTGGGCTGAGGGGCCGAACAGGCCTCCAAGCAAAGATTTTCCAAAGGGATGGGAAGGTAATCGGTCCGAGCATCGTGTTTACCTCTGACGTGCTCATCAACACACCAATGGTTGACACCTAAATCCACTAAGCTTGTTGGCTGGAGTCAGACGTGAACCTCCTCCAGCAGCTCTCGCTCGCGTCAAATAACAGTTTGTGACTTGTGGCTTCTGCTGACATAGCCGCCGGCTCGCGGCAACGTGATGACGTAGCGGTTGTCAAGTGGTGTCCCGTTTCTTAGGGGGATGTTTTCACCCCTTCGCCTCGACGCTCCGTGTGGAGGGACGAGGGGTCGGCCGAGGGGAGGAGGGACGAGGGGTCGGCCGAGGGGAGGAGGGGAGGAGGATGATCAGCCATAGCCAAGTCAGGAAGTCTTCATCGTCCCAGGGAGGAACTTTTTCTCTGTCTGAATTTAAGATGCGCAAGTACTTACCTTGGAGTCTTTGGACGCCTCCTTTGTCCCTCTTCTCCGCTGGAGATGAGCAGCAGCCGTCATCGGGGGGCTGCGAACACCTGCAGCCGCTGAGATAACAGAGTCCCTCCATCCCGCCAAACAAAATAACCCGCTGAAGGATGATTCTGATTTTCAAACCCAGAAAGCTCCAACGAAGGGGCTGTGAAATCTCCGCCGTGAAGAGGTGACGGCAGAGGGCGGCTGAGAGCAGCTGAGAGCGGAGACGAGGCGGGAGGCGGACAGAGGGAAGGTAATGAGGGGGCAGCGGCGCCGCAGACTCGCACTGGGAAGTGGCTCCTCTAAGACGAGAGGAGGAGCGGCGGTGGTGGTGGCGGCGGCGAGGCGGGGGGGAACAGATGGAGGGACGTTGGCGTGGCCGGCTGATTGGAGATGATGGCGGGACGCGGGGCGACTCGTCCAGCTGTGCGGCCTCCTCAGCCGTGCGGCAGAGCGGCGCTCGGTGAGGCACCAAAACAATGGGGTTGTTTCCGCCCGACTCTTTGGCGGCGTCCTCGGGGAGGCGATGAAACGCGCACATAAAACACTCCTCTTTATCCTGACGTTTAATCAGCAGGTTTTACAGCCGCTCTGAAATGTCTGATTAAAAATTAAAACCTCAGCTGTTTTATCGGCACAAAGACTCACAGTGAAGCCCAAAGTTGTGGCCGAGCGCCGCGGGAAGGAGTGTCAAACACACCTGCAAACATCTGTCAGGTTGGGGGTTGTCGGCGTCGCCCCCCTGCTGGCGTCGCTCTTTGATGCAGGTTGGCGGCACCTCGGACGTCTCGTGGCCTCCAGGTCTCGTGGCCTCGTGTTAGTTCTGGGTTACAAAAAGAGGTCATTTTTCCGGGTGAGACCCTCCGACCGCTCCACCCACAGCGGCTGCAAATCAGGCGAGCGGCCGGCGAGGCTGGACTTTGATCTCTACATCTCGACCCGTGGACGCGACGGAGACGTGGAGGCCTCAGATCTGAGGGACTGCGGGAGGAGCCGGCTTTCTTTCAAGGATTCCTGAAAGGAGCGCAGCCCATTATTGAGCGATGATGGCAGCAGCTTGTTGTGCTGCAGGCGTGAGAGTTTAGAATGCAGAGGATGGCGGGGGGGGGGGCGGCTGTTTGGAGACAGATGGGATG
>CAESWR010001598.1:10478-22868 GCA_903171835.1 Mullus surmuletus | reverse complement strand
GTTCTGCACAGACGTTTTTTTCCGGGGGAGTCTCTCTTTTACGGGGCTGCTTTTTAATTCCGCATCATCTGCCGGTTGACAAACATCACGGAGCAATTTAAACCGTGTAGGAAGAAGCCTGTGTGTTTTTGAGGGTGTACCGTCGAGTCTCGGCGTTGCACTTTCACAAGAGATTAAAAAGGAGAGTGAAAAATAGGCGCAGCAGAGGCCGATTTGTCCTCTCCACTACGAGTCAGGACCCCAAAACACTTGATCCTACATTTCCTGTAATGCTGCTCAATAGCCTCTGCCATTAGTCGCAGCAAAACCATTTATCTTTGACTGCCGATTGCAGGTTCTTGCACTTTGCACCGTCCAGACCCCATTATTTCCTGGAGGGGCTTCCAACTCGCCGAGCAACTGCCGTGATGCTTCCAGGCCAGAGGTTTCCGAGCTTTGAAGCCACTGACACGAGAGGCCGAGGTCGTTCTCAGACACCATCTCAGCCTTTCATAAGCTATCATTGAAGTAACGGAAATAAGAAGTAAACATTTAACGCTCAAGAGTTCCTTTTTTGACCATTTCGAGGGTCAAAATCCCTGATAAAATATATTTGATATCTGATATGTATCTGTCAGGCTGAAGCTGATTAACAAGACTGACTCATCTAAAGTAGAACAAATATGAATGTAGGATATTTTTACAGCAGTCTTTTGGAAGGAGACGCTTTTTGTCCCCAGGAACTAATAAGAGAGTTTGCTATAAAAATCTGTCACTGCAGAAAAAATCAGAATGCCTCAAATTCAATGTTGCTGCAAATCATTGACCATCTGAGGCTCTAATAATAATAATCAGTAAATCCTCCTTGAATTGCATTGGATGGGAGTATTTGAGTTTTGTATGTTTTTCGATTAAAAAACTGTGGAGTTACATAAACAAAGGTTAAGGGTTAAAATGTGGGTTAAAATCCCCCCAATAATTAATATTTTAAAATAACAATTATTTTGCAGATTGCATAAATAGGCAGCAGAGCGCGTGCGTTAGCATGTTGCGCGCAGACAACAGTTATTACGGTTTTTAGAGAAGAAGAAGAGCAGAGCACGCTCGTCACAGTCACGGTCCGTAACCCAAGTTTTTTCATTTCATCTTGATAACTTTGAATTTATTTTTATCTCCGAGCAGGAAACGTCCCCCGATTTTATTTCCGAAATCTGGCGGCCTTAGCTAACGTCAAAGCGCTCCAGGCCGTCAGTCGTCTACTCAGGAAGATAGAAAACAGTTCCTACTCTGTACTTCCCTCAGCCGGAGGGAACTCAGACGGAATCAGATCCATCCAAAATATCGGTAATGGAATCAGAATTCTTCTAATTTCTAACACCAGCCCACCTGTAGCTGGAGAGCGAAGCCTCTAAATGGTTTCTTACAAACGGCGAGCAGACGTGGACGGATCGCATGAGATTGTGAGCCGCCGTCACTGCCGCCGCCGCCGTCACCACACGCCTCTATTTCATTCATGCTCCGCCGCTCAGCAAGCCATTACCTCACACTAGATGTATGTGTTTCCGTGTGTTTGTGTGTTTGTGTGTGTGTGTGTGCTACCTCTGTGTGTGTGTGTGTGTGTGTGTGCGTGTGTGTGTCCGGGTGTCTCGCCACAGTGCGCGACTCAACGCGGGACCTTTTAATTAAAGGAGAAGTTTCATTATCAGCTCCATTAGTCAATGCCTGGCCGGTGTCAACAGTCACACACACACACCCACGCACGCACACACACACACCCACACACACACACAAACACACACGCGCTGAGCGAAACAGCGCCGTTAGCCGGGCTGCTATCATATTTAACCTGATGTTCTGTTTCGGGATGAGAGTGTAATTCATTATCCATAATAATGGCAAGTGACCCCTCTTTGCAGTTAAACAAGAGCCCACGTTAGCTCTGCGTGGGATTGTGTGTGTGGCGACTAAACTAAAGAACTAGCCAAAAAATGCCTTTATTCCAAGTGTTTCCCACAGGGAAGGAGTTTGATTTGGATTTGATCATAAATCTTTCATCTGTAAAATTTGTTCCAAAAGAAACTTAAGAATGACATTTTAGATTAAAAAAGAAAAACAATTTATAGCTTTCTTAAGCCTTAGGGGAGGATGAGCGCATATTACGCACATTTTCTTTGTCTTTTTCAGGATCACTTTGTCTGTGTTCACGCAAATGTCATGAGTTTTGATGAGATTGTGTACTTTTATTCAGTGTTTTCAGCTCGGCTCCTGCAGGAAGTCTAACACACATTGTGTACGAGCCGTTATTAGTGAACTTTTTGATTTGGCGAACATTCATGCATAATACAAACATTTTATTATTTCTGGGCTTTGGCCTTGAAATGGATCATTTTAACGAATATCCATCAGATGGCGCTATTTTGCCCCTATAAAAAAACATGCGGAAAAAAAAAGCGTAAATGCCAGTGTTGCTGTGGATCATTAACACATATCCCATAGCAACACAAAAAAATCGACTTTGCACATTGAAAATGATTGATTCATCTAAAACCAAGGAGGCATCATGGCAGAGACCCGGCTCTGAAAGGGTTAAATTGGTGGAAATATACCACAGCTTTTACATCAATATCTCGCGCAGATGTAGACAGAAAAAATGAGAGGTTAGGAAATCTCGAACCCGAGGTCGTGTTTGTCGTAAACTTGCCCAGTTGGAGGAGCCCAATTGATTTGTCGGGACGAGGAAAATGAAAGAAAAGGCTTTGATATTTGCATCAGCTGATGGAGGCGTTCATGTGCAACAAGATAATTAACCTCCCGGCTCTTGATTAACGGCGTCCATGGGAAGTCGACGTGTCCTCCTTAAAAAACCCGTTGGTGGCGTGTTTGATACGGTTGGAAAGCCTGATTAGTCGCCTTTACAACCAGGCACAACTTGTAAAGATCGAGCATTCATGGTGAGCAACACCGCTAAATGTGTGGGTAACGCCCCCCAAGACACACTTTTGGGGGGCGTTAGCAATTCATATACAATTCATATTGTTGTTCATTCCATGAATGCTTGATCCTTACAAATTTTACCTTGTTGTAAAGGCGACGAATCAGGCTTTCCAACCGTATCAAACACACCACCAACTGGTATTCCAACTGGTTCAGCTGTGTTGCTCATTCCACGAACGGATTATATTGTTTTTCTTCATCTGCATTTTTTGTTCAAAATCACGCGTTTGACTTGCACACTTCCCTCATTATCAGCACAATCCAACCTGCTCCACCTACTGGCAGCAGCAGGAACTTCTGACCGAGTTTCCCTCCGACCTCGGCGGCTCCTGGAAGATCTCGCCCGTCCTCCAAAACCTCCTTTGTTCCTCCAGGCCAATTATATGCCGACAACGTGTGTGTGTGTGTGTCTGTGTGTGTGTGTGTCTGTGTGTGTGCGCACCCTGGCTTTCTTAGCCTTCCTCACCGGCCGAGGTTATTCAGAGTTTAGCCGCGAGGGGAGCTTATCAAAGAATTTTTTCCTTTTTTCCGTCCTCTCTCCTCTCCTGCTCTGGAGGTCAGAAGGTCCTGATCAATAATTCGCCAATGATATCAAAACAGAAGAGGTGCGGATCGCTTTGATGTTGACGGAGGGAAACCACACCTGCTCTCATGAAATATTTGCTGGAGCAGAATTATCACACACTGGCTCGCCGGAGAATACGCGCGTGTGTGTGTTCTTGTAGTTTACAGTAGCTTCGTGGTGTGTGTGTGTGTGTGTGTTTGTGTGTGTGGGAGTGGAAATTGTGCCGACTCACTCGAGTTTGTCGTGTGACGGCGACCGTAAGTGGCACGCTGATTGATGTGACGAGAATGCAATTAGCCCCGAGCAAAGATTAGAGGAGCCTCTTTTTGCACTAAGTACCACTCGTGTGTGTGTGTGTGTGTATGTGTGTGTGTGTGTGTGTCTGCGTGTGTGTGTGTGCGTGCTCCGAGATCCTAAAAGACGTGTAGATTGTTAAGGCAGTCAGCTCCGTGCTGGTATGTATCAAAGGGTCTGCGCGCTCCTTTTTATGTTCTTTTTGAAGCGCTCCCACGCATCGAACACACACACACACACACACACAGATACGTACACACACACATGTCGATATTTCCCCCCTAACTGTGCGTCTTTGTTCTCTCTCCATTAGATGAAAGAGAAGACGTACAGAAGAAGACTTTCACGAAATGGGTGAACTCGCAGCTGGCTAAGGTAGGAGCCCCTCACCCACACACAGCTGCACTGCTCTCTCTTTCAGCTTCTTTTTCCCCTAATTCTTTTTGGGGGGATTCTGTGTGTGAGACTCAGTGCTGTGTGTGTGAGACTCAGTGCTGTGTGTGTGAGACTCAGTCCTGTGTGTGTGAGACTCTGTGTGTGTGTGAGACTAAGTCCTGTGTGTGTGAGACTCAGTCCTGTGTGTGTGAGAGACTCAGTGCTGTGTGTGTGAGACTCAGTCCTGTGTGTGTTTGAGACTCAGTGCTGTGTGTGTGGGACTCAGTGTGTATGAGACCCAGTCCTGTGTGTGTGTGAGACTCAGTCCTGTGTGTGTGAGACTCTGTGTGTGTGTGAGACTAAGTGCTGTGTGTGTGGGACTCAGTGTGTGTGAGACCCAGTCCTGTGTGTGTGTGAGACTCAGTGCTGTGTGTGTGGGACTCAGTGTGTGTGAGACTCAGTGCTGTGTGTGTGAGACTCAGTCCTGTTAATTCCCGCTGAGATTAGAGGCGTTCAATAATTCCAATTAACAAGAAAAGATTTTTTGGCACGTGCAGACCTTATAATGGCTGAAATATTGTTCTGAATTGTGTTAACCCGTCGGTCGACCAGCACGCCGTCACACTCGGCGCCGTCACGCACGGCGCCGTCCACATGTTTCCACTTCCTCTTTCTAAGGGAATGAAGAGGAGGACGAAGGATGCAGGCTTTTTTTGGTGTTTTTTTTTCCTACCTGCAGCATCTTCCTCCTCCTTTCATCTTGGGCTGTTTTCTGTTCCACTCTCTCAGAGTCACGGACAATTTCTGAGGCATTTCCTTTTATAGCTGCCTGTCAGCACACACACACACACACACACACACACACACACACACACACACACCGAGGTTATTCCCACCACGTCCACTCTCCCCGGAGCATTGGCTCGGTAAAGCCGGGATAAAGGAGGATCCCGGGGGCGGGACGGGACAGTGTTGTTCTTTTCTTTCCTTTTTTTTCTCTTCTTCTTTTTTTCTTTTGCCGATTCTTCTTCTTTGGTTTGATTCGTACTTTCACAAACGACACTTTTGTCCTCCATACTTGTCTCGCGGTCGTACTTTGTTGTTCCATAAACTCCCCCGATGGAGACTCAATTGTTAGTCCTCACTATAATTGCCCTGTGTGTGTGTGTGTGTGTGTGTGTTTGTATGTGTGTGTGTGTGTGTTTATGTGTGTGTGTGTGTGGGTTTGTGTGTGTGTGTGGTGCCGTTACGATGAGTGTCGGCACATCAGTTCTCTTCCTATTTTCAAAGTTGATGACTAGAGTGTTAGAGGTGTGCCGTTGCCATGGTGACGGAGGCTTAGGTGAGTGTGTGTACATGCTCTGTTTGTGTGTGTGCGTGCGTGTGTGTGTATGTGTGTGTTTTGGAGCTCGTTTGAAACAGATTGTGATTATAGACGGACCCCTCGCCCCCTCTCCCTCTCACCTCAGCTCCTCATTTCCTTTCCTTACCGCCTCACCTTCTTCTCTCTTCTCCTCTCCTAATTTCCTCTCCTTGTCTCCTATTCCTCTTCTCCTCCTCTCCTTTCCTCACTTCCTTTTCTCCTCACCTCGTTTCCTCTCCTTATCTCCTCACCTCTCCTCTCCTTTCCTCACCTCCTTTTCTCCTCTCCTCATTTCCTCCCCTAATCTCCCCACTTTCTTCTGTCTTCTCCTCACCTCGTTTCCTCTCCTTATCTCCTCACCTCTCCTCTCCTTTCCTCACCTCCTTTTCGCCTCTCCTCGTTTCATCTCCTTATCTCCTCACCATCTTCCACTCTCGTTTCCTCTCCTCATCTTCTGACTTTCTTCTGTCTTCTCCTCTCCTCATTTCCTCTCCTTCTCCTCTCCTACTCTCTTCTCCTCTCCTCCTTTCATCTCCTTATCTCTTGACCTTCTCTCTCCTGTCTTCCTCATTTCCTCTGTCCTCCTCATCTCACCTCCTCATTTCCTTTCCTTATCTCTTCACCTACTTCTGTATTCTCCTCCTCATTCCTCTCGTTAATTCCTAATCTTCCACTCTCTTCTCCTCTCCTTGTCTCCTCTCCCTGCTCCTCATTTCCTCTCTTCTCTTCACCTCACTTCTTTCTCCTTATTTCCTCTCCTCTTCTCTCCCACCTCCACCTCCTCTCCTTCTCTCCTCTCCTCTCCAAAAAATGGCACAAACCCGAACAGGGACGAGGACGGAAATGTTTGGAGACGAGGCGAGGATGAGATGGATGGATATCGAGGGGAAGCGCAGGGAAGGAAAAGAGAGATCCCCTCATCCATCCAGACTCACCCGAGCATAATGAGCACCACATCCGAGATAGATGATGCTCACACACATGCACGCACACACACACACACACACACACACACACACACAGAGCACACAGAGGCCCCGGGAGAGGTGGAAGCAGTGAGACAACAGATGGGAGACAGCCAGATGATAGTGGAGAGCGAAGGAAAGGGAAGAGGGTGACAGACCTGCGTGTGAAGGATGGAGCGAGGAGGAGAAGAAAGAGCGACTGGAAATGAGCAAAAGTGAAGCAAAAGTTCAGGCGGTTACGCTGCCAGGAGGCAGCTTTGGCAGTGACAGGCGCGAGAAATACGAGGCAAAAAGGGGGTGCGGCGTCAGCGGTGCTTGGCAGCCATGCGTCGTCTGACTTCAATGTGATTTGCTCCTCGACAAACCGTAAAGAAAAGCTCTTCAGGAAGATACTGCAGCTGAGGCCGTCCAATCAGAAGCTCAGCCGTCCAATCAGAAGCTGAGGCCATCTAATCAGAAGCTCAGCCGTCCAATCAGAAGCTGAGGCCGTCCAATCAGAAGCTCAGCCGTCCAATCAGAAGCTCAGCCGTCCAATCAGAAGCTGAGGCTGTCCAATCAGAAGCTCAGCCGTCCAATCAGAAGCTGAGGCCGTCCAATCAGAAGCTGAGGCCGTCCAATCAGAAGCTCAGCCGTCTAATCAGAAGCTCAGCCGTCCAATCAGAAGCTGAGGCCGTCCAATCAGAAGCTGAGGCCGTCCAATCAGAAGCTGAGGCTGTCCAATCAGAAACTCAGCCGTCCAATCAGAAGCTGAGGCCGTCCAATCAGAAGCTCAGCCGTCTAATCAGAAGCTCAGCCGTCTAATCAGAAGCTGAGGCCGTCTAATCAGAAGCTGAGGCTGTCCATGCGGAAGCTCAGCCGTCCAATCAGAAGCTCAGCCGTCCAATCAGAAGCTGAGGCCGTCTAATCAGAAGCTCAGCCGCCCAATCAGAAGCTGAGGCCGTCCATGCGGAAGCTCAGCCGTCCAATCAGAAGCACAGCCGTCCATCAGAAGCTGAGGCCGTCCAATCGGAAGCTCAGCCGTCCAATCAGCAGCTGAGGCCGTCCAATCAGCCCTTGAGGTCATCAAATTAGCAGCTGAGGCCGTCCAATCGGCAGCCCCAGCTGTCGAATGGGCAAGTGAGGCCTTCCAATCCGCAGTTTAAGGCCATCCGATTGGTATTTTAGGCTGTCCAATCAACACCCAGGGCTGTCCAGTCAGCAGATTAATGCCATTTAGTCAGCAGCTGTTGGTCCCTCCACAGCTGTTCACAATCCGGTGATCTTCTCCTGCAGATGTTTTACTTTAACCTCGTAACATCTTCTAAAAAAACAAACGGAGTGTCCCTTTATTTTTTCACTGTTAACGATTTGCTGTTTTATCGCCGCCTGACCTCCATCGTGGGCCTCTGATGGTTCTGCTGTTGAGACGCCATCTCTCCACGGTTCGTCCACAGAGTTTTCTGCGTCTGAACACAGGAAGCGAGCGCGACCTCGGCCCGCTGTGGACAGATGATTCCTGCAGGGAGACGGAAACGCAGGGAAATGGAGGGCGGCGAGAGCAGGGGGCGGAGCCTGCTGTTAATTTCACACCCTGGCTGTCGCAGTTTGCTGGGCTCCTCCAAAGGGTAGTTTAGAACGGGACCAACACTGAGAGAAATTCAAAACAGACTCCATGCATTGACTTTATGAAGGGCCGGGGCGGAGAGACAACAAAGGGCCCCTACGGCGTGTTCTCGCCACTGAGGAGGGCACTTATGTTTTTTTTTTTTTTATCATGTATTAACCAGCAAAGAGGGCTGTTCAGTGTGTATTGCCAACCAGGAGAGCACTTTAGCAAGCGTTTTTGCCTCCAGTTTTTTATTCAGCCAAGAGGGCAGTTTAGCCAATGGGGAGGGCACTTGAACATGCGTTTTTATCAGTCAAAAGGCCATTTTATCATGTTTTATCCACCCAAAAGGGCAGTTTAGTGTGTTTTGCCAACCAGAGGGGCACTTTAGTGCACGTCTTTGGCACCCAAGACAGCATTTTATCATAAACCAGCCAAGATGACTTTGATGATGACTATTGTGGGTTCGCCAACGAGGAGAGCACTTGAACACGTGATTTTCCCACCCAAGAAGACATTTTATCGTGTTTTAAACAGCTAAGAGGGCAGTTTAGTATGTAGTAATAGAGTATAGTATAGTATAGTAGTATAGTACTAAGAGGGCACATTGAGGCCCCCCTGAGCACACCACTGACTCCATACGATAGTTAGATGAGGAGGATTTCATTTTTCCCGGTGCCTCTAGAGGCAGGCGATAATCACACTTTTCATTTATTGCTCCCACTCGACGTAAAGAGTCCCGTCCTGGTGCATCATCATGGAGGGCTGATGTGTCCCCGCTGAAAAAAGGCAGGAAAAGGATCAAAAATGAAGTTTGAGCGGGATTCAGAAGAACTAGCGTCAGTGTTTGGAGAAGAACATGTATGTTCAGGCTCCGTCATCATCCGTGTTGCGGCATAATAGAGCATCTTCTGCAAGGTTCTTTCATCTATTTTTCATCAAGTTTATATCATTCTCTTTTGTGGAGGGTCGATCGTCAAGGTCAATAAAGGCAACAGGCCGTCTGTCAAAGACGCGTCTCACTGCATTAAAATAACTTTTACAGCTTCCTTTGCCCATTAAGTGAGCGTCTTTCACTGCGGAAAGCGAAGACAGAAAATGGATCTCAGGCTTGTATTGACGGAATAAAATGCATTACCGGGAAGCAGCGCATATTTTGACTTGACGGTAATTTGACTGCTTTTTTTATCCATATATATCAAAGATCAGGCTGAGTGGTTGTAACACACACCATCTCTTTCAGCCTCCCTCTGTAACAGTCTTAGCTTGCTCTGTGGAGCTTCTGCTGCTGAACACCTGTGTCTTTCCAATGTTTAAGCTAGCGTTAGCGTTTAAGTTAACATTAGCACCTCAAGTGTTTCTACTGTGGAAGCTAACGTTAGCTACGGTGACAAGATTTCTGAAATGTAATCCGGGGACATTTCCAGCTCGGAAATAAAAAACAATTAAAAGTTATTAAAAGATAAAATGAAGAGACTGGGACAGTTACAGACCAAAACTGTGACGAGTGCACTCTGTTCTTCTTCTTCTTCTCTGGAGGCAGCGCGCGGCCGACTACCGTAATAGGTGTTGTTCTAGTCTGCACGCAACATGCTCCCTCATGCTTTCTGCTTCCTACGCGTCTACCGTAATAACCGTTGTTCTAGTCAACATGCAACATTTTTTTCTCAATCATAAAATGCTGAAATCTGGGACATTTTCAGGGACAGCTTTAACCAGGATAGTTTCATCCAAATTGGGGACGTCTGGTCACCTTAAAATCAGCACCTCATGTGTTTCTAATGTGGAAGCTTTGGTCCACACATGAAGACTGAAAAGAAGAGTTTGTGCTAACAAACTTGTTAGTCATTAAGCAAAGCCAGTAATGGAATCCTGATCACTTACGTCACTACTGAGTAATGACTAAGAGAGTGAGATCATTGATGATCCATCAGACAGCCGTTGGCTTTTTTCTTTTTCTTTTAATTGTTAGAAATTTTGAGCCAGAGTTAAAATTCGGTGTTGTTGCTTCTCCTACCCAGCAGAATTCCTGAGTGTGTCTGATGTTTCTCGGGTCGAACAGATTAGGCGCGGTGCTCGTAGTCCATCCCGAAAAGCTGGCATTAGTTTCTGTCAGTCAGTCAAACGGCTGAACCCAACATGAGCTCCAAAGTCAAAGATAATACCCAGAGTTCTTGCCTACTGGCATGGATTAAGCCCCCACGGAATTTAAGTTTTTCAGTCGAATCTGTGATTGAAAGTACGAGAGAAATTGTGCTGCGTCATGTGGACACTTTACACCCCAGCGCTGGGACTGACGGGGGGACGACAGCGGTGCCCTGGGGAACCCCAAGTGCCTGTTGCAGGGTTTGTTTCTAAACCATTGTTAGTTAGCTGTGGAATGTCCTTGTTTTTGCAGATATTTAGATACTCCTACTCCAGACATGAAGTGTGGAGTAGGAGTGGAGTTACTGCACTGGCTCCGCCCCTCACTTACGTTTCTCCACCCACTACGCTACGTACGCACGTCACACTTTTGTTTTTGTTCGTGAAAGACTACGTCCACTGAGTTGTGGTAAGCAGATTGGAAATGCACTTACATTTGTTCCGACCTACGCCTAAGCAACAACCATATGCTAATGCCGGAGCTAGCGAGATGAATGGCGGAGAGGACTGTACAGGATGGGTGGCTACGCTAACGTATATGCCATCAAACTTCCTGCTTTTCACGTGGAGGCTAATGTTAGCACCTCACTTGTTTCACTTATTAAAGCTAACATTAGTACCTCATGTGTTTTGAATGTTGAAGCTAATGTTAGTGCCTCAGTTGTTTTCTGTTATGGAAGCTAACAGTAGCACTTCATGTGTTTCTAATGTGAAAGCTAATGTTAGGGTCGCACATTGGGAGATGACTATGCAGACTGGGTGGCAACGCTAACGTGTGGAAGCTAACATTAGCGCCTCGTATATTTCTAACGGGAACTTAAGTTCATTGTGAAAGTCTCCGCCCCTCACCGGCTTGACTCCGCCCACAGAGTTGTATATTTGTGTCCACGTTTGCGTTGGAAGTATCTGCAATCAGTCAATGAGCACCTTTAAAAGTGGTTTGAGAGTCCAAAAAAAGATGTGCAAGGATTCATATCGGCCAACAAATGGAAACAAATGCTGGTTCTGCGCCGCCGCTGCTGCCAATTTCCACGAAGCTGCTGAGCTCCTGATGCATGAGCAGCTTCAATTTACGCAAAAATGCAGTCGTGTGAGATTCATGAAGCTGCTGTGTCGACTCTGTGACCAAGCATTTGTTTGCGTTGGCTGGGTAGTGGGTTTTTTTTGCGAGGATCCGACCCAGCTTGGCTTTTCCAGCATAAATTGAAAGTGAATGACGCTTTTTTTTCGCCAAAACTGACTGACAATTTTGTGCCAACGCCACCTGACTGCCGAGTTAACAATAACAACAGTTCAGCATGCAGCGCTACACACACACCTCCAGCCATTAGAGCAGAAATTACAGGTCTGATTTATTCAATACCTGGAGGGGGGGGGGGGGGGGGGGNNAATCCCATCGTGATCCGAATAAAACTATGTTGAGCCCTTCCTCGAGCCAATAATCCAGCCTTTTACTACAGCCATTGATGATATTCACAGCGTGAGGTGAAGCCTGCACACACACATTAGCACGAGCACCTCATCGCATCGTCAAACATTGAACAGAGTTGACGCCCTGGAATAAATTCGGTTATTTTCTCGTGTCACCTGCGTTGGGAAAGTTGGTATCCCGTCGCTTCGATCGTCGAAGCGCAGAAATAATGTGGAACATGGTGGAATGTGATGCAGAATCACACTAGCTACATCTCCATGCAGTCAGGATTGGGGTGAGAATCCCTATTCCGGTTATTGAAACATTGGGAATAAGCGGTTTCCATGTGTGAACAAACAGGGTTGTTCCTGTATCCGTGGTCAGTGGCTACGTTTCCATGCAGTCAATCAGCCTTTTCTAAGCGGAATATTAGCAATAACCTGGTTGTGTGCGGCCATGAAAACACAGATAACCCATTTGAATAAGAAGAATATGCTCATATTCCTCCTTCTCTAAGGTGAACATGCGATGATATCTCCTCCTATCAGGATCTCCCCATCAAAAGGAAGACGAATTATAGTTGTGCTCATGTTCTATCAGCAAGGAATCTTGGTCTTTGGAGTCCAGGAACTCCTTGTAAACATGTCTAAAGGCGAGAGCAACACCACGCCACACTTTTGGAGTGAGGAGGAAACCAATCACTTCATCAGTGTG
>CAESWR010001597.1:22115-33203 GCA_903171835.1 Mullus surmuletus | reverse complement strand
TGCAGAGAGACACTGCCGGACGTGGACAAAGAGAAACCAGAGCTGGAACGGGCGGTCTCAGGTTTCTCTGCGAAAGATGAAGCAGTTCTGTAGCAGCAAAGAGTTACATTTCAGACTGGAGCCGTCAAATCAAAATCACCTAAAATGCGAGATGTCCCACAGAAACCGGGAGGGTTGGCGACCCTTACTCTTCATCATGTTAGCCTTGGCCTTAGCAGCTGGCAGGGCTCTCCGTGCTTTAGCCTTAGCATTAGCAGCTGGCAGGGCTCTCCATTCCAAAACAATGTTGACTCTCGACCTCTGTGTCTCTTAATAACAACAACAACAACAACAACAACAACAATAATAATAATAATATAATTTAATATATAATATAATATATGTGTAGCTTGGTTTGGTGATGGAAGGTGTTTTATTGGTTGGAACAGACAGTCTGTGACCGCCAAACACTGAGCTATACCGAGCTACTTAGTGCTAGCGTCCACTCTGCTCTCAGCAGTGTTCAGTCCCGCCCCAAGCCCCCTTGTGTTTATATATGAGGGGAGGGGCTTATTTGCACTCTTATATGGCTTATTTGGGCTCCCCCACACCGTTCTAAAGGTAATAGCTGTTGATGTTAAATTCATGTAATATATCTTCTGCAGAGCATCTTCAGTGATGTGCTTGCTTTCGTGACAGATGTGGAGACCTTTCGCCACTTGCCATCACACTTCTCATTACATTTTACTCTCTGTCCATCTTGAGTGGGGTCTCGGTGAGGGGGGGCTGAGGTGAAGTTGCCTGGAGCCGGGCCAGCTGTCACCGGGCGAGAAGGAGCTCTGGACAGGTCTCCAGTCTGTCACTTCGGGGCAGACAACCACTCACAGCCGCGGGAGGTTTACAGCCCTCCATTATCCCCACGCCGGTTTGAAGGGGGAGGAAACCAGGAAGCTCTGCATTAACACATGACTTCATACACCCTTCTCTCCTTTTGCAGACATTTGAAGCGGCTGCGTGTGGATGAAGTGGATCCGAACCATCTGGACCAGAATCAATCGGGGATATCAGCCAGGTCTCAGCCGAGTGAAAAATATCACTTAATGTCAAGTTAAGATATTCCAACACTAAATCTGTCACTCCTGATGTACAATGCCGGCTCCCGTCCCTGCAGCCTGCCGCTGACAAGATGCATCGTCCCTCCATGTTTTATGAAAACTGTAATTATGGCGAAGCAGATGACACTTATAAATTTCCATCACACCAGTCAGTGTAATATTTCACACTGGGACACGTTGTCAAAATGTGTTACACATTATGTCCAACTTCTGTCAGAATGGAACCATTGGTGTCAGACTTTACAGCGTATTGAATCTTTTTTTTTCTTCTTTTAATTAATAAACTCACTCAGGATCTGGATGCTCACAACACGTCCAGCTGCCGGGCGCTTTATTCGCCAGAGAACAACTTCCTGTTAACCAGGGTCAGAGTGGAGCTGTCAGCGGCCCGCACCGATCAATAATCTTCTCGGCCGTCCCTGAAACTTCTCCTCAAATGACCGCTCGCATCGACTCCCAGAATTCTTTTTCATCCTTGATGAAGAAATAAAGGATAATGTGTTAGTCGTGCTCGAGCCGCGAGCCGCGAGCCGCGAGCCGCGAGCAGCCCTCAGGTCTCGGCTCGTCCATCTTTCAGCCGTTCGCTCCATTCAGTGTCTGAACACACTTCTTCCATCGCTCGGCAGACTTTATTTCCAATTATTTTTACTCATAATTCTCTCCATGCGTTTTTTCTTTCCGGAATATTCACCACGCACAGTTCAGTATTTGCAGAAAGGTATAGTGTTTGTCATATTTTACAATTATTCCTAATAGCTTCTCAATTATTTTTTCTATTTTCCTGTCTTTTTCTTTCTATTATTTTTTGCTCTTCTTTGTACATTGTTTTTTCTGCACTTTTTTTTGCCAAAACATGATGTTGGTGCACTGTCCCCATCGCGGGATCAATGAATAGCCTCAATTCATTTAAAAAACCACCATCAATTCAATGAAAAACAGATCAACAATAGAAGCATCCCTAATATTAATGTATCAAACCAATGGTCGTCGTGATCTCAGTCACTCTTCAAAGGAGACAAAAGAAAAACTATGGTGCGTCTCTATTTCCACAAACAACGCTGAGGGAAATCTTCTGCCCATTCTACAAAATATGATTAAAAGTTTCCCATGTCGTTGCAAACTTTGTCAGCAGTTTGCTGCTGGTCAGGAACTACACAGTTTTTTATTTCTTTTTTCATTACAGCAGCTGCTGGGAGTGAAAACAGTCCAGAAAGAGCTGAAATCACCGGCGGCGGCTCAATAGCTCATACTGAGTTGGCCGCATTGGGGGTCAGAGAGGAGCAGAGAGGAGCCGAGAGGAGCCTGAGTGACAGTTCCCATGCTTAGTGTTTGCTCATTGCTTCGCTGTGATTGGATGAGCCGATGCAGGGGCGGTTCTAGGCGCTTGCGGGGGCGAGAGGCACCCCCACCCCACCCCACCCCACCAACCCACACTCATTGCTTCAGTATATTGACTCATTAAAAGTTCACATTTTTCAACTTGAGGTGACTGATGGTGGAGGGGCGCGGGCTCTTCACCAGAGTCATGTTGTCTTTGATTTGGACCACCGTCACTCGTCTCTGGGGGGGGGGGATTCCGAGTCAGACCCCTATGGAATTTCCTTGGCCCTGTTGCACAGTGTTGTGGGTGCTGTGATTAGATTACATTTGTGTGTAATGCAATGATTTGCTACTTTAGCTTTTTTACCAGAGGACAAAGGTGACATGTAGACTTGAGTTGAGACGAAGAACGCGTACGCGAGGGCTGTGATTGGTTGCACTTTGTCTGTATACCTCGGTGCAGCTTTTGTCTTAAAAACGTCAATATTTAACCTAAATGAACTAATTAACTCCAAAGATCCCCCTCATTGTTGACTGTGGCTGCTCTGATGTTTGTCGTGTTGCCGGTCAAGGCTTTCTGAGCAGTTTCGGAGCTTCCACAGATGCCAAATATCCACTTCTAGTGTCTCCAACTCGCGGTGAGGCACAGCGCGTCAGTCAACCCCAATGCAGAAGTATGGTGGGGCACGGACCCCCACACGGAGGCTACGTGGCGACGCAGCGCAGGAGTATAAACTAGGCTGGAGAAGACGTGCAAGAGACGAAGAAGACGAGGAAGGAGACGCGACAGAAATGGACTATTACTCGAGTATTATTCGAGAGTGTTAATTGGCAATTGTGGTATGGTACATCTCAGGTGATGTCATGGAGTAATCTAATTAACCTAACCTAACTAATTACTTTAAACAGTGTGTAACAAAGCAAAGTAAGGCAAATATGTAACCACTAATGTGTAATTTTCTGTTGCGACTGAAGGACAGCTGACACATGCCAGCTCCTCACCAGGAACGTGAACCCACGCAGCACGTCGGCCCTGAAACCAAAACCTTGAATGAAAACACTCTCCGAAATGAGGGACGTGATTGAAAAACAGTTCAAATATGGTAAAAGATTGAATACAGCAGGATTTGAACTTTCCATGACACAAAAAAGAAATCAAAAACTATGGCTTTGAAGAAGGAGCGATGCCTCCTGGTCAATAAACTTCCTGTATTCCCTTTTTTTTGAGCTGCTCGCAGGAAACACAGGTGGAACTAATAATTGTGAGTGGACGCACCCCTGCTGCTCAGATAAGACATCTGATCACAATCTGCTGTTGTTTTGTCTCGTTCACATGCAAATCACTGTGGAGAGCAAATGTAGTTTCCTCTCTATTTATGCACTTTTGTATTTCTACTTTGAGACCGCAGGCCATTTAGACAGAATGTAACTGGGAGTGTTTAATGATTTATTTTGACTGGCCAGAGATCTTCTAAAAAGGAGAGTTTTAAAAGTGTAAAACTCTTATTATGATGTGATAATGAATAAAGCTTGGGCTTGAACTTGTAACATGAAAATGCAAAGAGAATTGCTGCAATAAAACCAAGTGATGTTTTTATTTTAGGGGTCTGCATCTTCAGGAAGGATATATTTTAAATTGGAACGATTCGATTCAGTAGGATTTGGATGTGATTCAGTTCACTCTGATGAGGTATGAAACAATATGAACTCCTTGTTTAAAGTAGATAATCGTATTACATTATGGATTAACATGACTTATGCTATACGTTACCACTATAAATATGGTCTTGCTTGCATTCACATAGATTTATAAAACACTAGAAAACAAGTCTAGTTGTTTTTGATATGTGAATTCACAAATGTCATTGTCATTGTTATTAATGTAACATAGAGATTCACAACTTTGTGAGGGGGCCTTTGGCTGGTTCATGCTAAAAAGACGAATCAGGGGTCCGTGTACCGATGCGTCACGTATTGTTTAAGTCTAAATTGGATTTTAAAATAAATGAAGCTGTAATTTGTATAACTGTGCGCCTACGACAGGTTTTACAAGGGACCTAATATTGCTTTTTTAGGGTGACTGCGACTTGTTGAGAGAAAACAATATGCTAATCCAATGATTTGGAGACTTTTAGACATTTTTGGGAGGTGAAAAGGGACATTATTTTTTTCAAATGTGGGCCATGTGTTCAAAATAGTGATTTCAGTAAAGGCAGGTCTTTATAATGTCGCTGTTGAAGGGTGTCTTGGTTTTAGAGACTGACCCAAACTCCCATGTTGATGCATCCCAACATATGTTTGTGCCTTTTTCTTTATTTAAAGTTCTTTCCCCTTTAATGTATTTTCATGTTCTTTGACTGACTCATGGTTATTGCGTATCTTGTTTGCATCACTTGGACAAATGTTCGAGAAAAGGATGGTGCGGTGATTTTTTTACACCCTCAGTTTATCTGACACTTTTTGCTCATATTTTGGTCAATTTGTTGCGATGTCTTTTCAAAGGGTCACCAAAGAAATTTCCCCAAATCACATCGTACCTGTAAAAGCGAGTGTGACAGACGTGTGTGTGTAGGAGTGTTAGAATCCTTTCTGGAGCTATTAGCGGCGTTTCCTGTCCCTTCGCAGCCTTGAAAGCAGGGCGTCGCGGCGGGCTGCGACCCCGCGTCTGGTCTGTCTCTGCGATAGAAGGAGCGAGCGCCGTGTCGGGCGGCGATGAGTCATCGGCCGGCTTCTGCCCCGGAAAAGTTGTCATTTCTCCGCCGCTCACGTCGCCGCGCAGCAGATATGGACATCCTTCCTGCCGTCGGCGCCCATTAGAGGAGCGCTTTCTGCTTCCCTTTGTGCTCTTTAACGCACCTTTCATTGGCCTCCATTTGTAATAAACCCTCCACAAAATCCAAATACTCTGAGTTTTTTCTTTGCATTTCCTTTGAGTCTCCAAAAGCAGTGGATGTCGACTCAAACTCAACAATCTGCTTCACATTTACACCGATTCTGAGTCCATTTCCATAAAATGTGAATAGCTTGGTCTCCTTGCCGTTACAAAGAGCCGGCCAGATCACGGGTGGGCCGCCGCCGCCGCCCCCCTGGGCCATCCCCTGACTCACGCCGTCAAACGTCCTCACTGATTTCCCTGCGTGCGTGGAGATGCCATGACCTGAACGACACTCGGAGAGAAGAACATCTGCCAGGCTTCTTCTCAGGTGCCGGCTGTCAAAAGCGATTAGCGTTCAAAAACCTTCCATACAAACCTTGCTTCTTTCTCCCCCCCCCTTTTTTTTTTATTTTGCCGGATAATATGTTGCTTTCTCATCCTCGCCTCTCTTTTGGTAGCGCGCCCACGTGGTTCCCCCTGCTTTGATTCGTTCCCTGAGCTGCTTTCCTGCCTTTTTTAAATGTAAATGACTAATCTGAAAACCTTCCCAAAAAAGGTTAAGTGCTGGCTTAAAGCAAACCAGAGCTGTAGCCTTTTTTAAGTGTTGTAGGTTAAGTGTTAATTTGGATCGGTTTGTAAGATTTTTTTTTTCTCTCTCCTTCTTCCTATTGCTATATAGAATTGTGAGGATTTTGAACTTCATTTTTGTAATTTAAGTTATATTTGTACAGGATTCTTTGCATCAGGTATGGTATCGGTTTTTAATGGGTTTTTTTCTAATTTTCTTCAGCGTTGTGATGATTTTGAATTTAACTCTGTAGGCGAGGTTATACTTGTGTATTGTATTTTGATAGGATTGTGATTTTGTATGTCGTCTTTGGTCAAAAGCCCAGCGAGGGACAGGAGTTGAAAATGAACTGTAGCTGTAACTCTATATGCAGCACAAGATTCATGCCTTGTATTCAAACACTTAAATAAAATGAAATAAAATGTAAGAAAAAAAATGTCTGTCTTTGCTCCTCTGTGTCCTGGAATTTCTGAACCTTGACGTACCACGAATGTTTTCAATGTTTAAATTGGAACTGATAAAACCGTGTCTGGGTTTGAACATCGTCGAGGATGTCATGACCTTATCTAACCCCAAATACACCACCTGTGTGTGCTCGAGTCCTCGCGTCCGCTCTCCATTTGCTCAGCTGTCGTGTCAGAGCGCGTCTGTCTGGCTGCTTGGCGGACTTATCTTCCCTAATGAAGCATGTTAGCGACAGAAACGCTGAGCTAATCCTGTCCTGGCTGCGGCGTGAAACACACAAACCAGCAGACAGACATCCAGCATGCCGATGGACTCGCAAACAGGCTGCAGACGCTCGCTCACGGTTACACGCTCACCCAGTCACACCAGGGCGGGGCTCAATTTGACAAATTAGGGTCTTTACAAGCATCATCAAGGGCCAAAAAATAAAGAAATAAACATGCAAATTTTATTTTTGCCAGCATTTTCTCCAAACTCGATGAAGCTCTCCCACGTTCGTAGGGAACTGAATTATTCAGAGGAACAAACATTGTTGGTAGCGTTCCAGCGCCGAGGTAAGTTGCAGCAGGAACGCAGCGGTGCAAAGTGAAAGTGAAGCCGTGAAACACAGTGGGAGTTTGGGGAGGAAGAAGTTTGCATGATGTTTTCTGAAATTGGAAACAATTATGCAGCTGAGCACCAAGAAGGAGACAAGGCCAGGAGTCCATGTAGCTCCGTGCAAAGGCAGATATTTACGCTCATTTCAAGCCTCTGAGGCTTTTCAACAAAATCAGATGTGTATTTGTCAGGCGAATGTGGTTCTAAGTTGACAGAAATCTGATGAAGACGTTGAATAAGACGGCAGAGGCTGAAACTTGAGGGAAATAATCAATCGACCAATGATTGGAAGTGATTGGTTGTTGTCTAACACAGTGCTTGTCAACCTTTTTGGGGTCCTGGTCTATATTATCATTAATTATCAATATTTTTTGATCTACCCTGAAGTTATGCGTTGAAAGGAGGGTAAAAAGAGGGTAGATCAGAAATAAGAGGGGGTTTATGAGGCCAAAATAAGAGCTTTCAGATATATGTAACAAATATGTGTAACAAACAGAATTTCTATACAGCAAGTTTCAAGAATATGTAACATATTTTTTAAGCAGTAACTTTCAACAACATGTAACAAAACAGTATTTCTATTGACACTTAGCTAAATAAATGATGCAATGAGAGAGAAAAGTGGACTTGAGGCCAGTCTGACGCTAATTTCTAGCCCTGAACAAAGGTGAAAATGTTGCCCAGAGCAAAATACGTCACAAGTATTCTTCAACATATTTCATATTCTCGTACATTTCTTTCTGGAGGCTCGAGGGATCCATCGCATGTCAGGTATGTCTTCCTCGAGGCAAAGGGCTGCGGCTCTTCGCTCCGAGATGAGTCTCAGTAACACAGATGCTCCGCTGATGCAATTCTGATGATACAGCCGAAAGCTGGAGATAACAGCCTCCGACGGGTGCAAACACACCCCGACTCACACGCGGCTTCCGCGGCAACATGTTTTTTTAAAACACACAGGAACACATTGCCGAAAGATCAAGTTGTGTTTTATCTTTTTTTTTTTTCCCACCCGAGATCCACAAATATTCTATGTGACTGTGATGATCAGAAATATCGCACATAAAGGAACAATCACGGCAAAGCAAAGAGGAAGCTGCACCTTTCTTTGGTCTGCACTCGGCGACCACACAACGTTCACTTAAATGACGTCTATGCATTTGTAGGAGGGGAGATATAACTTTAAAGGGATAGTTCCGATTTTTTGACATGAAGTTGTAGAATATCCGTGCACAAAGTGTCAAAGAATCACTCATTTAAAGGAATAGTTCAGATTTTTGTATGTAGTTTTGTATGTAGTTGTATGAGATCCTCACCATCAGTGTGGTTCATCAGCAGTGATTTTTCCCCCACTGCGTACTGTGAGCGGACTTCCGGACAATTTCGGAGTTGCAGAAAGTAGTTCCGTCCAGTTGCTGGGGTCACACGGATAAAGCGTTTTGCTCCATAAAACAACATGCGTTCAAAGGAGTAATACATTTGCATTATGAATTCTTGGCCACAAAAAAGTCTGACCTCACAGTCACCCGGCACTATTTTCCCTCCCTTCGTATCACTGCACGCACCTTTCCATTAGTTGAAGCAGTACGGAGGCGGAAGGAGTCCTTCCAAGCACGTAAATGCCGTGAAACAGCTGATGATGATGCACACAGTGATACGAAGGGAGGGAAAATAGTGCCGGGTGATTGCGAGGTCGGACTTTTTTGTGGCCAAGAATTCGTGATGCAAATGTATCACTCTTTTGAGCTGATGGTGAGGATTTCATACAAATCATGTCAAAAAATCTGTACTATCCCTTTAATAGGCAGTCAAATAATAACTCTTGCTTCTAACAAGCTCAAGCAGAGAGAGCAGGCCTCAAAAAACAGATAAGATTGCAGTCTTTTTTTTTTTTTTTGCAGACGAGGGAGGTGCAAAAACACTGTGTGAGAGGAATTTATTTTCAACCTGCCTCGTTATTTGGTGCAATTTTGGATTTTCTGTGACATTTAGAAAGCAGCCGCAGTTGAGGGCCAGTGCTTTGGAATGGAGGCCCCCCCATGCAGGAACAGAGATGGTGGGAGAACAAGAGCAACCCCCCCCCCCACCCCCCCCATCCTTGAACATTATTAGGTCACACACACATTAATATTACATGTTAACTCATGCCATCAGGGCAGAAATGACAGCAGGTGGCTTCACAGCTACTATTAAAATTGTATGTTTGGTTAAGATGGACACAAAACAGTTACTTTTATTGTGTTTGCCTGTGAGAATATGGATTTACATTAAAAAAAAAACATCTTTCCACTGATGCACACCATAGAAAATGAGTGAAATGATGAATTGCTTGAGAGCTTGGAGAAATTAATAAGCACCAAAATTAGCCGGCAACACGCCAAGGACATGATGACTCATCAAAAAGCAGAATGAATACATGAGCGGAGAGACGGAGGGAAAGCTGATGAAAACGCAATTTTCCCGGCTGCAAAACATCCACCTCTGCTCCACCTCGAACACAGACCGGCCTTTCCACGCACGATTACTCACAAACCACCGTTATTTTCACAAAGCAGATGTAAAGTGGACCGTCCTGATGGCGGAAATGACGAAAATGAAATAAAACAAGAAGTTGGAGAGGCAAACCACAAACAGACTGCAGAAACACCATTAACCCGACTGAATAACCCGAATATGCTCATATTCAAGTTTTTAAAAACCCAAATGTGACCCCTGGTTCCTCCTTCTCTGAGGTGAACATGTGATGATGTTTCCTCCTATCAGGATCTCCCCATCTAAAGGAAGATGAATTAGTGTTTTGCTCATGTTCTATCAGCAAGGAATCTTGGTCTTTGGAGTCCAGGAACTCCTTGTAAACATGGCCAAAGGCGAGAGCAACACCACGCCACACTTTTGGAGTGAGGAGGAAACCAATCACTTCATCAGTGTGATGAAAGACACAAACATCCTGGCATTTGGAGGCGCTAGAAAGTAGCGGGATAGAAGATCCACAAAAAGGGGAGCGCAAAGTTACGCCCAGCAGGGTTTGTAGCAGACCTTCTCCGTGCGTGGCTGCTTTCATCGCCATATCGCCATTGGTTACAATGACAGGAATAATACAGGTTTGCTCACGCATGTAAACGGGTTGTTCCGATAGTTTCAGTAAGCAGAACATGGTTTTTAACCCGAATATTGACTGCACGTAAACGTAGTTAATGATGGACGCCTCCATGAAAATGCTTCTCGTGCTTTTACTTTGTCCGAATGCAAAATGCTCTGAAAGGCTTTTAGTTATTCAGCCCACCTACGGCGCATCGTGGAAGAAGACAAAGAACGGAAGCGCGTGTAAACGGGTTAGTCCTAATGTTTCAGTGACCGGAATATGAACCTTAACCTGAATATCGACTGCACGTAAACAGAGTCACTGCAGAAACTAATGTGCCTTCAAAGGTGCAAAAAACACGGATAAGGAGAGAAGCACTGAGGGCGAGGACGCCTCATCCCTCCAAAGTTATGGTTTTTAAAAACGGATTTTTCTGTTTATTATTAAATAATTGTGTGCCAAGAATACCGGGAAACAGGACAAACCAGTGTTCCATCTCGGCCCACCAAGGTTGCGTGGCTGTATTGAGCGTCGGCTGCTCAGAGACATTGAGGAAAAAGTACTTGCAGCCCCGAGTGAGGCTGCAAAACTGTTTCTTGACACTTGTGAGAGTAGTTTAAGGTCACACGGAGAGAGAGAGTTCACATCTTCCACTGTGTTAAAAACGGGAAGTGGAAGTGTGTAGGTGTGTGTTTGTGTGTGTGTGTGTGTGGTGAGGTTAAATGAGACGCAGAGGTGCAACATGACGCACCGGCTCGGCCGCGTGCGCTATGCAAACCACCGCTCGCCGCAAACCACAACAACAAAAACACCTTTTACGCTGTGCGAGCATGTGCATCACCTACGGAGTGCATCCTGCGCCCGTATGTGTGTGTGTGTGTGTGTGTGTGTGGAGGGTGATCCATGGTTTGTCTAGGGGCCGGGAAGACGGGGGGCTGCGGTCATAAATCCACCCAGCCATAACCACGGTGATTTGCAGGTCCAGAGAAACCATAAACATCGGCACTGAGCGGCCCGCTGCCCTCAGAAGAGGCTGAATTAAGTGGTGACTGTGTAGCCGTGTGTGTGTGTGTGTGTGTGTGTGTAAGGT
>CAESWR010001594.1:276675-291306 GCA_903171835.1 Mullus surmuletus | reverse complement strand
TGTCATTATGGCCAGACAGGACAAGGGAGAAAAAAAAAAGGAATGATGATGATGATGTATTTTATTTGATCAATGTATAGGCTATTGATCATATGTGATGGGCAAATGGGAAAACATGGTGGTGGAGGTGGTCTGGATCAACGCGTGATTCCGACCAGCATACAAGCTGGCAAAGTGGGAATATGAGTTCCCCTGAATAGTGTCTTCACCGCATCATTCACACAAGCGATTGGCATGTTCAATCAATGACTGATAATTAATCATTAGGAATTTTTCAAAGACATATTCATCAATCTATTGTATCAAATAGAAGTTACATAGTGTGAGCCTTGAATCAATACAATTAATTAGGATGAAATGATTAAGCTGTTCTGTATTTTGTTTCATGAAGAGACTCTCCTTTCATCTTGTGTTACAAATCAAGCACTCCTCTACATGTAGCACCTGCAGCCTCTCCCTCTCTCACAAACAAAACTCTCACATCCAAGTTCCATCACTCATCTGCTGTAACTTACAACTTCAGCTACAGATCCACAGCAGAGAAAGACCGGTTGGTCTGACAAAAAGTCGTCATCCAACTGTGTTGATTCTATTATGTGTTTTGAATTGTTAGATATAATTGTTTCTCACAATTTAAGTTTGGCCCAGAGTTTCGGGCTCTGTGGCTCTTATGAGCAGCGCATATATGCATATGGCGAATAGTAAATGGAATGTGTTTAGTGCTTTCCTACCTGTAACATACTCAAAGCACTTTATTCATTCACCCATTTACACTCACATTCATTCAAACAATGATGACAGAAGCTGCCATGCAAGGCGCACCTGCACATCAGGTGCAATTAGCGGCTCAGTGTCAAATGCCCATCCCTAATTCACATGTGCAGGGCATACTTATTATACACATATATATATATTAATCAGCATATTTACCCATATGTGCAGACATGTCAAAGAATGAGTCACTACATGTGCACTCAATAACATTGATTGGGATGTACAAAGGAAATGTGCTCAGATTCATGCTTACACACAGTTTCATGTATCCAGGTTTGTTTGTTTGTTTTTTGTGTCTATTCCATTTTCTAGATTTGAACGTATGCCAAGTTTTAGTTGGAAGTCCATGCAGGTCTTTGTACATGAGGCCCCTGGGCTTTTTCTCAGCTCTGTCATTACCTTACCGCCATTTTTGCAGAGCTATTGAAAACATTCAGCTTATTCCAGCACCTCCAGTTGTCACAGAACAACTCACATTCATTGTAAAAAAAAAAACTGTTAGATCATCTGGGCAGGGGATTGTATTTCTGCTGTGATTTATTATACTTCATTAAAAATGAATGTGAGCTGTGTATGAAGTGCTGGGCATTATTCTGTGCACACTGCTGTTTTCTGTCCTATTTCAACTGGGGATTGTATTCTCCCCTATTAGTTTCTTGGAGACCTGCTGACATATTTAGCGAACTATAACCTCACCGTGACCCCTGTCTCACAGAAGTTGTGCGGTTTGTTTGTTTGTTTGTTTGTTTGTTTGTTTGTTTGTTTGCTCTGTCTTCATCTGCTTTTCTCGCTTTATCGTATTGATCTGTCATGTAGCAATCTTCAGATTATTGACAAAAGAGAGAAAAGTTTATGCTTCAAGTGACAGTGTGAATTTGTACAAGGATGCAGCAAAGGTGGCCGGCAAATTCAGTTTGAATCGTACATCAGTCTTTTGTTACTGCTTTTGCAAAGCAGTAAGTTGATCATCAAATGACATTGGCTTGCTGATTGGATGGGTTGGACAGCTATCTTGACAACATGGCCTGACATAAATAATACTTTGCTCAATTTAAACTTGATGTATCATTTTCAATATTGTGTAAAGATATAATGATAAAGATATATAATGAGAATTTTAAAACTAATTACTAACTAACTAAAACTATTTCAAGTGTGAAGAATTCACATCGGACTAGGAATGCACCTTGGGATAACTACTAACCCCGTTAGCACCTCGTCTGCCAAGGTATATGTGACCTAGTGACTGCTATGTGTGGGCCTTAGCACCAGCCGCTGTATGGCCACCACCTGTAAGCACCTTGGCTGCCAGGAAATATACTATCTAAATGCGTGTTCAACTTGGCGGTACATATCTAAACCCAGCAAACCACCTCATATGCATGGCAAATTTGCAACAGCAAATGATATTACAAATTAGATGAAGAATTTATGAGACTGTGTTATGAGAATCCCTCATGTGGAGTGTTACAGCCAGTAGTTAGTTAGGAGTAGTCCTAATAACTGACCCTGACATCGTGACACGTAGGCTGATCTATTGTCTAGATCAGGGGTCAGGAACCTTTTTGGAGAGAGCCATGAAAGCCACACATTTTAAAATACATTTCTGTGAGAGCCATATAATATTTTTTAACGCTGAATACAACTAAATGCATGCATTTTTTTTTAAATAAGACCAACAAGTAATAAGTCTCTAAATGTATTCTTTATATTATAAAGAATACCAGACATGCGTCACTTACCCTGAACCTTACAAAATGTGTGTTTGACAAGGCCACGGTCACCTATTTTGGGAGGCAGATGGGCCAAGGGGAGGTGCGGCCCTTAGAGGCTTGCTGCCATCACTGAATACCCCGCGCCTTCCACATTTAAAACCCTGCGTTACTTCCTCGGCATGGCCGGTTACTACAGGAGTTTCTGCACGGTTGCCAACCCCCTAACCAGCTTGCTCAGCACTAAGATCGACTTTGCATGGTCGCCCGAGTGTCAACAGGCATTTGAAAGTGTCAAGTCCCTCCTCTGCCACGCCCCCGTGCTCGCGGCTCCCGACGTCGCCAGACCGTTCAAACTGGAGATTGATGCGAGTGCAGTAGGGGCGGGTGCAGTCCTGTTGCAGGAGGATGCTGCTGGGCTCCATCACCCCGTGTGTTATTTTTCCAGAAAGTTCTCAAGTATCGGCTGGTGTCCTCCACTGTTGAAAAGGAGACTCTTGCCTTGTTGCTGTCTCTGCAACACTTTGATGTTTACGTTAGTTCGAGTCCCCATCCGATTGCTGTGCTGATACCTTGTGTCCCCCTTGTGTCCTTGTCCTGCATGTACAACCACAATCAACGCCTCATGCGCTGGGCGCTGATTGTGCAAGAGTACAATTTGCAAATCCGTCACAAGAAGGGGACCAACAATGTGTTGGCCAACGCCCTGTCCCGGTGTGGTAACCGTATGCAGGGCTGAGTTGAGACGTCAGGGTGTTCATTGCTATTGTACAATGTCGCTTCTATTGTCGCTTAGAAATCCTTACGATTCAAATTTTAAGAGGAGGGGTGTTATGGCCAGCCTGCTCCGGCCGTTTCTATTTGTTTTGGTCTGACAGGTAAGGTTATGGAAAGCAAGCTGCGTGGTTCCCAGGTTCTGATTGGAGGACGACGGCGATGCAGGTGGAGACTCCGTGAGTGCTGTGGAGAGCAGGTGGGGAGTGACGTCGATGAGCCCTGCCAGTCAGCGACAATCCACCGTCTCAAAAAGCTGGCAGTAACAATCTACCAGGCAGCTGACTCGCAGCACGCCCATAACTTCGGTGCAGTTCTGTGTGGTCCCGAGGCTAAGTAAACTGTTCAGAGGGATGAGGGGTTAGGAGTAGTCCTAATAACTGACCCGGCCGTCGCAATACGCAGGCTGATCTATTGTCTAGATACACTAGGTGAGGGGTGCTGTTCCCGGTGTGTAACCCACCAGCCCCTTTTCCCCCTTACTTGGCCTCCTGTCTGTACTTTTGATTTATTCCATACCTTCCTTATTAAACATCGCTTTGTCGAATACAAATACCAGCTGGTTTATGTTGCTGCCCCTTTCCCTTCTGAGCTGGGTCATAACATGGAGCCTGATGTATTCTTGATAAGCCAGCAAGAACCAGCAACTGAGTGATGTAAGCATTGCAGCCAGCAAGTGTGTGAGCTGTAGTTGAAGCATTGCCAATTCTTGGAGATTGAGGAGAAGTGAGCAGTCCGCAGATCAGGCAGATTACGCAGTTTAGAGAAAAACTGCAATCTCATCGTAGTTTGCAGGGAGAGGATAGATGGGTAACAAGGCGGAGTTGAGCCATTCCATCGTGGAAGAGAGAGGACAAATATGGTATTAGTTCTAGCAAAGATAATAATAGTGCCTTGCAAAATCTGTCGGTCTGGGAAGTTGAAGAATATAAGGACAGATTAAATCAGAAAGTTAACATCCAGCTTGGGTGAAAGAGGGAAACAGGAAACATTCGGCACCAGAGAACCATAATCCAATACTTACAATACATCATTAGAGAAAATGATTCTTACTGTCAATGCCAACTGTACTCAACGCAAAAGAGAAGCAGACCTATGCTTGAGGATGTGACTTATGCCATGAGAAGATGCCAGCATGCTTATATTTTGCATTGAAGGAGGCCTCATTCAATGAGAGCAGCATAATAGCAACTACAAACAGAAAAGCAGTATCGACACCTGCAACTAAAAAAAAAACAACTTTAGCTTGTATTGGCTGACCAGTTCCACGTGGTGGAGACTGAGTGTATGTGTACGCAGTATGGCAGATGGTTGCATATAGCTGCTTAGACTGGTCATCGAGAGACAGCAGGCATGCAGGCGGAGCAGCTTATTACTGACTGCTTGCATTTGCAATGCAATTCATGACCTTCGAATAGCTTGGCTCTCCGAATTCCTTACACGAGTGAAGCACTACACTCCCTATGACGGCGCACTATACAATGCTATCTTTGTTATGCTGAAGGTAAGTGACTTATGACTGTTAATATCGTCAGTGGCTGCATGGCATGAATGCAACTGCTTCTGGACCTGTTGAGACCCATCGTGTGTGGACAATGGCTGAACCGCTCATGGATTCCAACTTGGCACTGTGAAAGTAAATCAAGTGGTTAAACATCAGAGTACGATAAACCCCCCAAAAACCAATGACCGAATGGCATCAGTATAGCTGGAGATTCTGAAGACTGTAGAATCCTTGAACTCTTAGAAAAGAATGATGATGTCTACTCAACCAGACAGCAGACCTGAGCAACAACTTCATGTAAGCCGCTGGATCTTCAACCTGTTAGAAAGTCAGTGACCAGAAAGAGCAATGGAGAAATGTGAAGGAAATTTAAGATGACATGATAGGAAGATTCCTTCTGTGATGAGCTTGACATTCAGGAAACTACAGTAACCAAGTTGATAGTGGAGGTAATGCTGAGCTGACATGACCTGAGGTATCCGTAATGGCTGTGTGATGGCCGTGTGAGGCAGCCTGACTCTTGCCGACCAAATGAAATGCGTACTTTACTTTACAGCACGTCTGCCCTCAGGAGTACCTAGCATTGCGTGCAGTTTGCACACGATTGGAACATGCTACTCCAGTCCTCTCGATGCATCCTGAGTGCTGCATTACTGTCACAGGAGTGGTGCGTTAAGGATTATGTTTAGAATGACCAGGATAACATGCTACTTGCATATGCGGAATCCATCAGGATGGTGTGAACTTTAGCTAACACAATCCTTGTTATTTTAGCAGTTTTACCACACACACCTACTCGCTATAATCCTTTTATCTATCTATCATACCCAAGCCTGCACATCTGAGGTATTAACTCTTAGGACGAGTAGCGAGCAGGCCCACTGCAGGGCCCTGGAGCCTCTTGACAGGGCTTCTGTGAATGGCGAAGATTATGAACATGAAAAACGAACATGGGCTCCTGGTCAGCCGCTAAGATCTGCCAGGATCTCTCAGCTAACCAGTGATGGCTAATCAGTGAGGAATGATTAGACAGCTTGAAAACAGGAGAATTTTGCAATGTATGGATGATTAGACAGCTTGATTAGAAGTGTGTTCATTGAAGGTGAAGGGTGCTTCTCTTAACCCTCCAATGCCAGACTGTGTTTCTGGGACATGGGCAATGTCTCTCTACCTGCAACATGAAATCTCCAACTGTGAATCAACATACAATCGTATTAATTAGTGTGGATGGAAGATTGTTTCCTGGTGCTGGTCCCGCAATAGCAGAAATGGATACACAGCATATGCTTCTTGAGAGATGTGATAAGTGAGCACACTTAGAAATTAACTCTGCTGATACTTCCATATAATATAGGAAGGCATTATATCAATTTGCAGCGAGTCACATCCTCCTGATGATGAAGTGGGTGATGTAGTGAGTTTCGCCTTTCCTCATGTTTAACTCTACATTCCTTGGGATTTGACACAACCATGATCACAGAGGACAGACTATGAGACCTGGCTATTCCCCTCCCATTTGGAATTAACATATCCACCAAATCTTCAACCAAAGACAACTTGTTTTCCCCACCAAGGAATAAAGATGTCAACATAAGCCTCGCCAGATCAGTTGGAGGTTCCTCTTGCTAGCAATAAAGATCACTGGACTGGACATGGAGGTCGAGAATTGACCTTTAATGCAAACACACTGTTTCCAGACCCGAGAAGAATCAGACCTGGACTAACGAACCCTTCTTCCTAAACCAAGGAAACAACACGAGACCTTAGTCGTAAAATTCCAATGAAGGAATGGACATCACATTCACAAATGCAATTCTCACTGAATGAAATATGTAATCTCCCAAATTCGGTTTTAACCAGAATGTTCTTACTGCGCCATCAAATGTTGTCCAACTCTGGTTGTTCTACGACGTTCGTAAGACAAGTTCTTAATTTTCTGTTTTAATTAGCTGGTCACACAAAGAGTCACACTGACACCTGATGACTGAGAATGGAAACTGTGAAGATACTTTTTCCACATGCGGGGGCCAATTCACCCTCAAATAGACATGTGACTTATAATCGTACTTACGTATTTAAAGTGTATAATCTATAATCTTGTGGTTTGGATACTCTATATATGTTACGTCGCAGATAATGTTAAAAACTTTTACATGTGTTAATGATTATTGTCATGTAGCCAAATCAATGTATATGTTCCCTTTTGATATTAATCATTTATTAATTCAGCAACCGAAGTATGTCGGTAATCAAAGCGCTATGTTTAGTAAGGATTATGTCCGTGGAATGTGGATAATTGTAACTCTTTGGAGACAAAGCAAGTCAAATGTATTGAACATTTGAGTTTTGGCGAGTTTTTCCTTGTCTCCTATTCTTTCCTCCATTCCTTTGCTGCCATAAAATCTGCAATTCTCCAATGAGATACTCTTCCTAGCTACACGCTTCAACTTCTCTTAACTGACTCTTTGATTTTTACAAATCAAATCAATCAATTTTGCAACTTTTATTTTTAAGCTCACCTCAGATTTTTATCTCATTTTGCCCTGTTAACCCACGTAAACGAAGATTCCTTTTTCAGATGTTTTAGTCTTTTTGTTAATCTTTAAGATTTTCTTCAAACTCCAAATCTGAGTTTGAACAATATGACTAAAATCTACTCAAGGAAATCCTTTTCATTATTTTTCAAATAAGGACCAACGCAAATTTTTCCTTTTCCTTCGGCTGAGTCTTGTCCTCTGATGTCTGTGCAACCATTGCGATATCCTGAGAGATTAATCTGATTTTGGAGCTACCGCGTGGACGTCCTGATCTCGCTGACATCATCATCACTTCGGAGAACCAACCTCGCCGACGTTATCATATTCAACAGCCTCTATGAGACGATCCTTTGGGGTTCCAACACAAAAACGTCATCCTGGGCGCAAGTAAGACCTCCAACTCGACACAAACAGCGATACTGAGTTGATGCCGATAAGAAGTTAAGAAATTTCATTAATACGTACATTAATTTTTCAGGCAAAACTGTTTTTTTTAATCTATTTAGACTAATTCTTTTATTTGTTACTTCTGATTTTTTTTTTCATTTCTTCTATCCCTATCTCCCTTTCCTCATTCTTCCGCCAACCCATATCAAGCAACCAAATATCCTTTATCTACTTCAGTGAATTACAATTTTGATCTTTTATTTGACTTGTCCATTATTATTATTTTCCAATAATTTATTATTTTTATTATTAATATTATGATTATTATGATTATTATTGTTATTATTTATCATACAGAGATTGTTTTGTGGTATTTCTTCTTGCAAGAAATAGATCAATGTAAGAATTCACTACTTCAGACGAGATTGTTTTTTAAATGTTTTAAGGTCAATTGTTAAACAATTAATGATTGACTTCCGGATAATTCCCAACATCCCAACATCGCTACAGTGAGGACGACTACCAATGGCCAAAACCAGTTAATTGAATATCCATTTTTACATGGAATCTTGGAAGATGATTATAGAAATCATGAAGGCATATCCACCTCGTTGTTATTGGTCTGATATGATTGCCAACAGATAAGTTATCCTGGAGTTGCAGACATAATTGCGGGAGGTGTCCCTAAAACACCACACAAACCGACCATTGTCTGAATCAGAACCAGCCAGATCATAGGGCAGAATTCGGGTTGCCTCGGTGACTTTGGGCCAGCTAGCTCCTGTTCGCATGGAGTGGAGACACCACGCTTCTTCGCTCAAGCCGTCACTTTCCATGACGGACAGTTGGACGTGTCGCTCTGCACCTGACCTTGGCGGCCACATACTGCTCCTCGAAGCGGTGGACGTGGAATCCGGTGAATCTCATGTCGGTGACGCAGGTGCTCTGGTGGGGCGAAGCTCCTCTGATGGAACTGAGAGAGAACTCAGAGGGATTAAATTGATCCATGGGAATTAAAACTGTTGGAATCAGAGAAACAGCTGGGGACATCTCCAGGAGAGCTGGAGAGCGAAAGAGCGCATGAACAATAACGTTCGTAAGCAAAAAGCCCACGTACAGCATGGGGGCAGCAGCAGTTGAGCAGAGAGTGCCGGGAAATCCTTGCAGTTTAAATAGTGCGCCAGATTGAGCGTGTGAGTTTGCTATGTGGTTGATAAGAGTGGGGCATGTCACGTGAGTAGCAAGCAGCTCCAGTTGACTGGCCAGTACTAGCTTGGAGCTCGCTTCATTTTTATCTATAGCCAAGGAAGCGTCCCGTCCTTTGCCGTATTTTAAGATTTTTGCAGTAGAGTGCCATTATAGTTGTCTGTCCTCTACAAATTAAAGAGTAAAACTGAACAATCCTTAGTAATGCCATGTCAACATTTCAGAGGTCTGCTGAAATGTATTTGTTTATTACATTTTGCCAAGTTGGAATATGAATTAAATGTCTTTTTGGGTCTACAGCCAAGAGTTCAATGTGAATGTTTTGTTAGATCACTGACCTAATCCAATTTGAATAACAGAGAGAAAAATCCCCCCCCCCCCCATACACACACACACACACACACACAAGAATAGAAAGCACACATAAAGGAGGAAAACTTCTGGCCCAGCACTGTCTTCTATAAATCACTACCAAGGCATGTTTCCTTTTTCTGTTAAATTATAAAAGACAGATCTCATGAATTATAAATGTGAGAAAGTCAGCAGTCGTCAAGGAAGTGGGGAGAACTTTCAGTGCACCTTATTGTTGATTTATGCAGATGCCTTATGCTGATGCCCTTCTGCTTGGCACTGATGACTCTGCCATTCTACAAAAATAATCAGTTAAGTTTACAGAATCAAAACAATTATCCATGTGTAAGGCCACTACATTTATATTTTGTGCACATATGCAAGTTAATTATGTAAGATTTTTAAGCATACACTTCAAGGCATAATGAAATGCATAAAACTGCTACACTGCCAGATACACACTGCACATTTAGGCATACGTCACACACTGAAATTGAAATGGGAGGGACCTCCCTCCCCTTTGGCCAATCAGCACATATGGGTGTTGCTGAAACCTGCCACCCTTTCTATATGTTCAAGTTGATGGCCCATATGCTGCAACGAAACACATACTCACTCAACATACATTAATGGCTTCTATGCACTCATTATTCTAATAGTTTCTTTTCCACCATTATATGTTAAAGCCGTGTATATGCAGCTGATGTACAAATATTTCTGTGCATGATCTTTTGCCTTTCTGTCACAATATTGTTCAAAAAATGAGATTTATTATTTACAGCCATAATTTCATTCAGGATTGGAAACCTGGTTAGTGGTGAGAAATCTTTGTTGTCGGAGCAGCCCTTATGGGAGATGATAGTTGATATTTTATTCAAATGGAGTAGTAAGACAAATATGAATGCAGAGTAACACCTGTCAAAAGGCATTTGGCGTCTCCCACTGTAAACAAGATACCTAGCAAATAGCAGAGGAGCAGTCACAACAGATGAGCCTTCTTATCCCATTTTATTCCAACACTAGGGGGATATTAGCAGATTAATTGCAGTCGACTACAGATGTGCTTGTTGAATTTTGATTACACCGGAGATAAGGAGTTGCAATTAGGGTTGCTTCAGATGATTACAGATGGTCAGTGAACTTAAAACTTCTGCATTTACTTCTATTTTCCTCCATGAAGCCTGAAGATAATTCATCAACATGACACATCATTGTAACCCTTTCCTCTGCAAGTGTTTAGAGACAACAAACACTTTTTCTCTCTCTCTCTCTCTCTCTCTCTCTCTCTCTGTCTCCACACATGCTTTTGACCTCAACAGAGGGCAGGGTCTATATGTTAGTACACATTATGTATGTCACCAGGACATCATACATGTATGATAAAACCACCAACAATAATGACATCATCATAGTTGGGCATGATTCCAAGCAGAAAATCCAAAACATCATTTATGAGGTCCTTATTGTATTTAGGGGATGACAGCGTACAGCTCACAGTCAGATCAACCAACCTAAAAAGAAATCACTTCAAAGCTAGACTATGATGATGGTACAGCACACTGCTTGCGTTTAAAGTCAATTTTATAAACAGCTGCCGTTTCTCCTCCAAGGCTCGACATCTCCGGGGAGCTAAAATAACAGCCAGCTGCTGAAAGTTCAACAAGAGCGCTGCACTTACCAGCACCGATCCAAGTCTCTGTCACACAGAAGGTATCCAGGCCACGGGAGCTGATGAAGTCCCTTAGGATAAAAGTTTATGAGAGATCTGGCATTCACCAGGCCAGTTAGCAGAAGATAGGACATGTGGTTTGGTGGATGAGGGAGCCCAGAGCGGCACCCCCAAGTTTGGTTGATGTACTGCACATTGGCGGAGTCAAGGAGAGCTGGGGCGGCAATGGTGGGGCTGGAATTTTTCATCTAAGCCTGTGACGGGTACCAGACAGGTGTTGATGTGATCCAGAAAATGCCAGGGATACAATGAAGGGGTAAGATAATCTATGTCCTGTCTGGGAAAGGGAAGAAATGGAAGAAGAGCATGTCAGACTAACCTTCAGCTTCACCAAACTGCTGCAGCAACTGACATTTTTTTTGTGTCTACCATTATATATGCACCTAAGAGAAACTGGTGAGCCAGTATTTGAACTGCTGAGGGCCAAGGACCTAAAAGTACAAAAACACCAATAGTACAGCAGCTTATGTTTAAAAAATAAAGGAATCGTGCATTTTGTGATAAAAGTATGACATTTGGTACACTTATAGCCAAAGGTATTCCCAAAAGATTTGGATATGGAGGCATAATGATGGCCCCCATGGCAGCCATTTTTCAAAATCCCCACCAGCAACAACTGTTTCTTTATGAGTGATGGATATAATATGATATTTCAGACTTATTTACCATACATAGTACTTGTTAAATGGCTTTTGGATAATTGAACATTTTCATTGAAAATGTAAAAAATGGATGCCGACTAGTTAGATATGGATGATCTCTGTGTCGAATTATACATTTTTCTTGATGCACAATTTGAATTATGAACTTTAGAATTTCTTAGAAACTCCTTTTCATTTCACAAGACTCATATTAAGTGAGGCCAAACCTGGGATCTATCATAGGGAAGACTCTTCAAACTCGCCTTCACAGAAACAGTGAGCTGTGCAGTGTGACTGAGCTTTTTTGCACTTGCACTGCACACAACCCTTCTTGCATTTGCAAGAGACAAGTTCATAACTGGACTGACCTGCATCTGGTAGGCATGTCCAGAAAGGTCCATAGCCTCCCTCAGATGACTTCGTAGAGCCCCATTTGCAGTCTTTTCCCTGTGGCCAACAAAGCTTGACATAGTGTCACAACCCGTCAATGCACGGAACACTGCGCATGCTTTCTCAGGCCCCAGCCCTGCTGCAATTTTATGGACTGCCAAGTATCGGAAATTCTTTCCAGTTGCAAAAGCCAACCAAAGCTCATCTTCTGGCTGTAGAGTCTGAGCCACTTCCACAGCTCCACAGCACGACAACATCAATATCAACGGTTTGAATGAACATTTTATGATGGCCATTTCTTGCCACATGGGCTACAATGTAATAACATGTAACTATCAGCTTCCTCATGCGTACAAGGAGCAATCGAAGACCTATCTGGGAGTGGAGGTTTGCTAAGAACTTCCATGTCACTTGTGATAACAAGCTGTTTATCCTCCTGCACTAACGATCTAAGCAGAGCATTTGAGAGAAAGGCAAACAACCCAGTCTTATTGCTATCAACAAGTTTTGTCAGTTCCTGGGAATGGCTGCATCACCTACCACATGTCCTTGAATCCCGGACCCACCCTATGCTCTTGTAGCAGCTTTCAGAAACTCAGACAAGTAGCGGTCCCACATCAGATCAAGCCTGGACCGCTTTCAAATTTTCTGGTCAGATATGGAATGAAGATCACATCGACATAGTCATTGAAGATTTTTTACTGAACCTGGTTGTAGCTACTTTTGCATTTATCGGATCAACATTGAAATTCCAATAAAATAGATAATAGCTCCTTTTTCTTGAAATTATAATTTGGATTTCCGCCATATGGCTGCCATCTTGAAAGAAACAGTGGTCATAGGTCACCAGTGGTAACCAGGTGTGACTGGTCACCAGTTGTGGGGTAGAAGGAAGCTTCTGGCCAATTTCAAAGTTCCAAATTTGAATTCTGCATTAAAAAAAAAAAAGACTGATTTGACACCGACATCACATCACCAATATCAGACAGTCAAAAAAGTGACGGCTGCCATCTTGAAAAATGTTGGCCATCTTGAATATTAAATGACAATTTCAAATGATCCAAAAGACATTTACCAAGTACTATGTATAGTAAATAAGTCTAAAATATATTATATCCATCACCCATAAGAAAATAGTTGTTGCTGGTGGCCATTTTGAAAAATGCACGATTGTTCTGGTTATCTGCTGTACTACTACTAGATTGAGAGCAACAGACAGCTACACACACTACACACAATTTTCTTGTAAAAAAAAAATCCAATTAAAATACTAATTTTCTTGATTTTCTAATATGATCTGTTTTGATGATTTTTACACTCAAATAGGGACCTAGAAATAAGTATTAATTGTTACAGATTGGGAACTACATAACAGTGATAAAATATCCTGAATATTTTGAGAAAAATGCCCAGGGTTGGCCTGCAATTGTTGTTCATCCTTGGGACACCTTTGATATATTCTATGAACTTAAATGACATTCATAATATGCTTGTCAGAGGGCTTTGTGATGTACTGATAAAAGTAGTCCCAGTTTGTTGGTTTCAAAGGAAGAAAAAGAATGGGAGCAGGATGATTTCTTTCTTGATTTTTGTTCCAAAGTGTTCTTAGAGAGTGCACTGAAGGACTGAAGGGTTCTCTGCTGCATGGATTGCAACCCCATAATGTTAAAGAATTTACTCTCAATTTGTTGTGTGATCCCGATGTGCAATTTTGGATTTTTTTAATACTTTCAAGAAAACTCTTTTGACCCACCTGTGAAAAAGCATTTGTTTGTCTCGAAATTGATTGGTATCAAATTGGACAGAATTTCAGTTTGAATGACTTTGAAGAAGGTGAAGGCAAAGGTTTGATCAGGTAAATTTTTCAAAATCCATGGATCATGAGGATCTTATACGCCCTTAGCACATTATTTAAGCTCACATCACTCACCTTGAGTCAGAAAAACAGTATTCAATTCAAGTTTATTTGTCGCACCAACTCATAACTAACAGTAAAATGTAATCCTTCTAATCCTTGAGTTGAGAGAAGTTTAGAGAGAACATTTTGTCTATATTCTCCAGGATAACACACTTATATGTTGCAGCCACAGACCATTAAATCTAGAGGGAATTCTCCCTTGGGGCACAAGCGAGTGTTGGCATTATTCATGATGGCTGCTCTTTGTGGAAAGACTGGTGGTGACGCATGTCGGTATACTTAAGAAAGGACCTGGCAGTCATTGGTAACTGCTGGTTCAGTTTGTGCTCCTGGCACCCATATGTTATTTTTGCTGTTTCTCTGAGTGTGCCCACTCTGAGCTTGTGTTAGTAATCTCTTGGCCAATATTAAGACATGTAGGACTGTGATTTGTGTTTAATCCCATGCTCTATGGTTCACGGTTGCTTTAGGTAGATATTGAACAGTTGTATTAGAAAAGAGCATTGAAATGTTTAATTTATGCTAGTCTATGTGCTACTGATCTTCCTCAGCAGCACCACCCAGTCTATCTCCCAATATTAACTTGCTCTCCATCTGGTCTCTGATTGACCTGTTAAGTTAGAGGCTAGTATCATCTTATTTGCAGTAGGAGTATGTTACAAGGCATTATACAATATAGGAATCAATCAAATTATACTCAAGAGCCCT
>CAESWR010001594.1:250696-268992 GCA_903171835.1 Mullus surmuletus | reverse complement strand
ATAATAGCTTACTGCATGCATAATGTCCCCTGCCTATGGGTTTAGTTGTGTTTCTCTTGTTGCTTACCTAAGTGCTGTAACCACACTGATTAGCTTACTGATGCAATACTCAGAGGAATAAAACATTTAGTCTCTAATCCACACAACAAAGCCGTTTCAGACAGTCTTCGCGTTCAGTTAGTTCTTGTCATTTTCAATTCCACTCATTCCTGGAATCTAAGATGCAAAGTTATCAGAAGAGAAGGGCCCGAGCAAACCATTCCTGTTAGAAAAGATAAACTATATTTGTGCTGTCATTTCAGCACCGATCAGAACAGTGACAAAGATAATTTCTTATCAGTAGAAGTTGATGACAGGGGTTTTTGAGGACTGTTTCTCTCCCTATTTTTAATGGGTTGGTGAAAATACCTCACTTTTACCTATTACATACCTTAAAGGTGCTCTATAAGATATTTTAGCATCGAACAGTGTTGCGATGTTGGGGCAAATTTGGAAAAATGTACCTTTGTCTTGGTAGGGGCACCACCAGAATTATCCGGAAGTAAATCATTAATTGTTTAACAATTAACCTTAAAACATTTTGAGACAATCTCGTCTGAAGTAACAAATTCTTAATACATTGATCTGCTTCTGCAAGGAAAAATACCACAAAACAATCTCTGTATGAATATAAACAATTTATTGAGAAATGATAATAATGAGCAAGTCAAATAAAAGATCAAAACTATAACTAATAGCATTGGATAAATTATGGTTGGTTGCTTGATATGGGTTGGCGGAAGAGTGAAATGGGTAAGAAGGGGAGATAGAAATAGAAGAAATAATATAAAGTAAAATTCAGTTATTTTTACATATATATACAGTATATACATATATATATTTTTTTTTTGATTAATTATATATATATATTTATATCAAAGCGGTTTCGTGTCAAAAATTAATGTATGTATTACTTTAATTTATTAACTTCCTACGGGCATCAACTGAGTATCACTGTTTGTGTCGAGTCCAGGTCGGAGGTTTTACTTGCACCCACGATGACCCCAACAGATCGCCCCATAGAGGCTGTTGAATCTGTTAACATCGGTGAGGTTGGCTCTCCGAAGTTATGATGACATCAGCGAGATCAGGACGTCCACATCGTAGCTTCACAAATCAGATGAATCTCTCAGGATATCGCAATGGTTGCACAGACGTCATGGGACAAGACTCAGCCAAAGGAAAAGGAAAAATTTGCATTGGTCCTTATTTGAAAAATGATGAAAAGGATCTCCTTGATTAGTAGATCTTATAGTCGCATTATTCAAACTTAGACTTGGAGTTTGGAGAATAAAGTTAAGGATTAAAAAATTTTTTTTTGAAAAGGTCCGAAAAAGGAATCTTCCTGTTTACGTGGATTAACAGGGAAAAATGAGATAAAAGTCTGAGGTGATCTTAAAAAGTGCAATTTGTGAAAAGAGTTTAGGCAAAAATCTAGAGTCAGTTAAGAGAAGTTGCGGCAAGAAACTTGGCTTGGGAAAGTTTTGAAGAAAATTCTGCAATGACTAATTGAGTAATTAGAAAAGAAAACTCGCTCAAAATTAAGATGGGAGCAACTAAGAAGTTGCAAAGAAATTTAAAGCCTAGACATTTAAGAAAGAGCCCTGAACAAAGGATGTGCACAGGTTTTTATCCTAGTTAGGCGTGTAGTTGTACAAAGTAGCTCATTGGAGAACGGCAGATTTTACGACAGAAAAGGGGTGGAGGAAAGAGTAGAAGGAGACAGAGAAAACCCGACAAAACTGGAATGTGCAATACATTCAATTTGGTTTGTCTCTAAAGACATCTGTGATTATCCAACTTCAATGGGTTTATACCCACTGAAGTTGTTAGGGTAGTTAGGGTTATCCCTAACTACGCATAACAATTTTATCACCAAAATACTGATGGGTGAAGATTTGGTGGATATGTTTATTCCAAACGAGAGGGGGATAAGCCAGGTCTCAGTTATCCTGGTTATATTAAATCCCAAGGCATGTAGAGATAAACAAGAGGAAGATAACTACAACAGCTATGATATGTATAAAGGTGTGGGGGAGCCATGCTGTCTTGAGCACTGACTGTTTTGTCCGTTTGTTGATATCTGAGCTTTTTTGTCCTCCGTCTTATTTGCTGCTCTTGCTGCATGTGCAGTGGATTGAGCTGAGCGATCTTAGCGGAAGGGCCCCTGAGACCACACTGGGGGGTGCTTGTCCCACGGGGGCACCGGAGCGGTCGCCTTGCAAGTCCCCCCTATAGCCCCACCACTGCTACCAGCTGCAAAGGCTAAAGCAAAAATGGAACGTAGAGCAAGTGGAGAGGTCTGCCCCCAGAGTCTGCCCTTTGTTTCGGTCTGAAATGCTGGTGCTCACAGTGACATCTAGTGGTAAATATTGTATAAAGCTCCTTTAAACCATGGCACATGTTTTTGCGGTAGATGCTACATAAGATGAAATGGTGCTCGAGGTCTCAGATTGTGTCTCTATGTTTGCAGCTTTCACTTTCGTAGCAGGGTATCACAGAAAGCTTTTAAGGTGTCTGCCATGTTTTCTGCGTTCACTGTTGCCTGCTGCCTGTACCCTGTTGCCTTTCAGCTGAGGTACTGGAGGAGAAGTGAAAAGGAAGACACAGCCAACGTGCAAAGGACTGTAGGAAATCAAACCTCTGCTATTATCCACGGGGTGAAAGGCAGCACCACATACTACATCACAGTGAGGGCATATAACACTGCAGGAACTGGGCCTCCCAGCAGTACTGTCAACATGACCACCAAAAAACCACGCAAGTATCAGATTGCTATGTTACTGGTTGCTATCTGCCAGTGAACACCTTTACAGTTTTGGTTTGAGGTGAATAATATGATTTTCTGCTTGTAGCACCAAGCCAACCACCAGCGAAAGTGATGTGGAACACATCAAACTCCAAAATAATATTAAAGTGGGAGCAGGTCAAAGCCATGGAGAATGAGTCAGAGGTCATTGGATACAAAGTAAGGGCAGATTTAAATGTACAATGGATTTTTTTGCCATGGCTTTCAATGCAGCTCACTTTTGCCTCTACTTATTTGTCCTTAGGTACTGTACAAGAAAAACCGACACAGTCGACCTAATGTTATAGAAACAAACACAACTTCCATAGAACTCGCCCTGCCCACAGATGAGGATTATATCATCCAGATAAAACCATTTGGAGAGGGAGGGGAAGGCAGTAGTAGCAGGCAGATCACCATCCCAAGGATACCAGGTCAGTGGCGAGCTTGATAGGGAAGATGGAGCTGAAGTGTCATTCATCAGCAGTGACACTGGGTCCTGTGAGTGGAGTTCCGGCCCGATTTCAGTGTTGCAGAAAGTAGTTCCGTCTATTGCTGGGGTCACACTAATAATGAGTTTTGCTCCAAAAAACAGCATACATTCAAAAGAGTAATCCATTTGCATCACAAATTCTTTGCTGCACAAAAGTTCGGCCTTGCAATCTTCCAGTACTATTTCCACTCCGTTGGTATCACATCATCAGCTTTTTCACAGCATTTACATGCTTTGAAGGAGACCGCTGCAACGCGAGAGAAGACAGTCTCCTTCCGCCTTCTTCCTTCTTCAGATGATGAAAAGATGCGCGCAATAATACAAACAGAGGGAAAATAGTGCTGGATGATTGTGAGGTCTGACTTTTTTGTTGCCAAGAATTTGTGATGCATATGGATTACTCTTTTGAATGCATGTTGTTTTTGTGAGTAAAGCGCTTAATTCGTGTGAACTACTTTCTGCAAAACCAAATCCGGGCCGGAACTCTCACTCACGGGATGCAGTGGGGCAAAAGTCCCTGCTGATGAACAACACTGATGGTGAAGATCTTATACAGCTTAATGTCAAAAAATCTGAACTATCCCTTTAAGCATGAAACGCTACACTCCACTACACACAACAGAAATGCTTTCAAGAATTAACGTTCTCATCTTGTAATTACAAAAGAATGCTGTTTATGGTTAGTTGTTTCCACATGTTGATGGCAAAAACGGAACGTAACGTAATTTTTCTCATTTGCTTTTCAGGCCCCAACGCAGTTGGCTCAGCATCCAAGGTCTCCACTCTATCAGCCCTCAGTACAATAGCACTGTCTTTCACAGCACGGACATCCTTATGACAAACAGCTTTCAGAAGACTTTTACGTTTGACTTCTACAGCGGAACACAAACACAGAACACTCTGGTGTAACTAGCCACATTCATTTTGATTTTAGAGGCAGAAGGAAAGGCCTGACTAGAAATTAAAGGTGAAAAAAACATTGGATTCCAGGAGAGGAGTCTCCTCGCCCAAGCTAAGGAAAGGAGATTGACAGATGTCATGACTATGTTATTACCAAAGCAGCTTTCATATGAAAAGAGAAAACAATGTCTTATATGCATCTTTTGTATGACATGTTGAGCTTTTATAGATTTTTTTTTCTTAATCAATTTGAAACTGTCTCCGCTTGTAGAGACGATAACAAAAAGTGCATGGCAAATAACTTACATTTTCCAATCAGGAGGGTAAGAATGTGATCTGACAGCAAACCTTTTATCTTCTGAAACTAGATACAACTTGTAACTTTTGTCCCAACAGAAAGCTTTTAATTTCCAGTGGATGGATTTACTGTCATCAGCCACACGTGCATTTCCGTTTCAGCAATATCTGAGATGATTGACTCAGAGGCCTATGTCGAAATGTTGCTCGATTATTATACTTGGTCATAGCATTAAGTATGTGGAAAGTTATGAGGATTGGCATTTAAAATCCTTTTTTCTCTGGTCAATACTTAGGATTACTTACGACACTGGTAAAGTGCATTAATCTGAATGAGGCAAGGCAAACAAATTCTTTTTCTCATTGTTTACCCACAGGACATGCAAAAAAAACACTGTTTTTATCCCATCTTTTAATTAATACGTTATATGTTAATGCAGTAATTGTCCATGTATCAATACTGGCACTTTATAGTGTGCCAAAAAAAACTGCTAAGGGACAAATCTTCAGTCATGCCTAGCTAATGAGCTATGGTTACCACACTAAAACATCACTAATAACCTACACACAATTACCAACAAAGTAATATCTGGATTCTGCTAACTTAATCTTAAAGCCTCATATTAGCTCAGGTTAATAAGAAAAAAGAATGAACTGTTTTACTGAATAAAAGCGACGGCATCATACAGCAAGTGACAAATATATGAATGTGTTGTGTGGTCTAGACCAGTGATTCTGTACTGGTGGGTTGTGGACCAGATTTCAGCGGGTCATGGGTTTTTGAAAACGTATATAGAAAAAAAATAGTGCTTTTAGATAGAAGTTTTTTGCTTCTTTTATTTAAATGCTGAAGCGTGCAGTCTATTCACACTCCTTAACAGTAGGTGGTGATAATGTCCAGTAATGCTCATTGACACCTGCCCTTTCACTGCATATGGGATTAGACCCGCAAAGTTTGTTTTGTTATGCTGACAGAGCATAGAGAAATGCAAGTACAACACCCACTACATGAGATATGGATTTTCTTACATTGAGAACACGAACATTATTATGCTTGAAACCTTGGCTGTGATATTGTCATTTGTCTGGGTACATCTTAAGTTTTTGGGGTAACCAACTAGTGTTTTCACTAAGGTAAGTCCCCTCCGACCACTTAAGATATTCTTGAGACCTTCTGTCCCTAAGATGCACTTTTTGGTTTTAATTTCGATGCAGTTGGTTGGGTATAAAAGGAAATATTTCCCCCTCTAGCATCGCCACCTGCTGGTTGTTTTGGTTTATCATTAAACTTGTTTTTTGTGTCTTAACACTGTCTCTATACTATTTTGTACTATCTCAGGTTCAAACTACACCATCCTTTCATTAAATATATTTGAGAAGTTTCAGAAATGTTTCTCGACTTGAGCATGCAGCTTGTCTTCAAGAGGTTATCACCTCTTGAAGACAAGCTGTGGGTACCAAAGCCACACCTGTTGAAAACCACTGGTCCAGACCTGCCCAATGCTAAAGTGTCGAGAGATAACTGTTGTCATGAATTAGCATTGTATAAATGAATTGACTTGACCCAATAACTATTTCAGCAAATTAGTAGATATACATTTGGGAAAGTGTGAATGAACTTGCTAAATGTTTGTTTGCGTGCTGCTAGTTTGATGCCAGTCCTGGCACGTGGACCTCCCAAGAAGTCAGTGAAGCCTTCAAAACCACCTGTATGATAGCTGCTGATTGGTTAGCAAAAGTGGCACCATGCTTTTTGCAGAGTGTATCCCCTGGGCTCCCCTTGACCATTGAATTGCATTGGTAACTGGACCCTCGTGGCTGTCTCATGCTCCTCATTCTTTCGGTTAAGCCCTGTGTTGTCGAGCTATTCTTTGCCTTCTGTGTGCCTCATCATATGTTCAAAATCCTCAGGTCCTTAAAAAGCCTTAACTTATCCAAAAAATTAGAAGCGTTTGAACCAGCCGTGGTGATGTTTACATGCTGCGGTGATATTTGCAACATACAGATAGATACCTTATGTTATCAAGATTTGGAGGTGAGGTGGCGATTTAGCTGTTGTGCATGGGATTTTGACAATATATGAGGCCTGGTGCATTTTTATAGGTGTGTATTCATAATGAAAGACGATGCTGCTGATCTTTTAATTTCCCTCCTTAGTTTTCTTAATGCCATGGTGAGCTGCTGTTGTACAGATGTACTCTGCAGTCTATATGTAGCTTGTAATCCAGTTGAGTAGTTTGAAGGGAAGTGTACTGTAGGCTACTGGATTTTGCTCAAATCATGCATTAATAAATGTGTAATATACAGTTTTGTAGGCTTCAAATAATTTATATAAAAGCACCTTTTTAAAAAATAAATATTTGTTTTTCATGTATTTACTCTGTTTCATACTGTAGCTAACTGTTGCTCAGCATGACTTTACTTTTGCCTCTCTCCTCTGACCACTAACAGGCTAAATCGCTATAGGGCCATGCAAGGTTCTTGCTTCTAAGTGTGTATACTATATGTGTACAATGAAATCTGAACCATCATCAGCTTCACATATATGCTTCTGCTCAGTAAGCCCCTCTGACATGTACTGGATACTGACCACATATGCTACACACGGAGTTTACCCTGTCGCTGTTTGTTGTTTATACTGTGTTAATAAAGATTACTGATTTATAGAACAATGTTAAGCTGTGTTCTTCCTCAACACCTACTAATATGTCTTGGCACTGACATAAGCTACTGAATTATTCTCCCTTCATCCTCAGCAAAGATTGTGAATGACATTTAAAAATACTGCATCTATTGACACAAAATACAGTGGCTAAGGGATCATATTAAATGATCTGACTGAAAGAGTACTCCAATGGTTTGGTGGCACCTCTTCACATTGCTCAGTTTGTTTGTATTATTCCTCATTTGTTGCGTGGACACAAAATACTCTTGCATTAAAACAAAACTTTCATCCGTCCCAATTATAGAGGACCGAAAGGAGGACGACACTTTGTAGCCTTAATTCTTTGCTCCACCCTCATTGTTTCATGGGGTAACGTGGTACGCAAAAGCACATTGACTTTCAAAAGAATTGGATTAGTTACTAATTGTTTCCACACATAACATCACTGAAGCTCTCTGGGCAGAGATCAAAGTAGTAATACTTTGTTTTCAAAACAACATATATATGCTCATAGTCCAGGCATATTTCAACGGCATGAGTGTATAAATCAACATCAGGGATTTTATCACAGAAAATGGTAGGTGGCCTGAGAGTACACAATAGTAACTCTGCACTCCAGTGTACAGTTTTAGTCCACAAGGTGGCAGTGCACAACAAGAATGGTTCAACAAAACTATTTTAATATTTCATTACATATTGATACATAATGCCTGATTTCTCTAAGCCAGGTGAAGAAAACAAATTTCCACACATATGCTTTTTCAACCGAAATCAGAGACAATGTTTGAGACATTTATTTATGCATGTTTCCATATAGATTGAAAGCAAATACAGCAAATACACACCACCAAGCACTAGGGAATGTAGAGCGAAAGGCAGTGGAGAATTGAAGGTGGAGGTAAAATGGCAGATCGATTTGATTCTGTTGACTAAAAAAAATCCCATATTCATCATCTGTGCGGTGCTGTCTTCCACTTTCACAGAACCACAATTCAAGATGAGTTTTCCCCCTTCTGTGCTCTTTCTTGTTGTCACATCCTTTCAAAGAATTCTCAACTTGGACTCAGAGGAGAGGTCATTTGGATGTCAGCCTTGTGATTCACAGCTGATCATGTCTAACTCTGGGTCCTACTGGATGAGCACTACTCCAAACATAAGGCACCCATTCATGTAACATTCCCACTACCCTGTTGTCCTTTCTATGGAACTTACTCTCTCATCTCTTCAGTGCTTATCCCAACCCCTCTCAATTTTATATGGTTATATAGTACACAGAAATATGGATATTCATAAATAGATCCTTCAACTCACCCCATTGTCCATCATCCACAACCTTTCTGCTTAATCTCACAGTTGTCCCTCTCCCATCTGCAGTGTGGTCAATTCAATAGTAGGTTTACAGTATGTGTGCTGCTATTTATGCAAGCTAGTGCCTTCAAAGCAGTCCAGTGTCATGTAAGCAGGTAAAACCAAATAGAGCAAAAAGAATATACAAGTCATCAGTTTGGAAATTGTCTGTTTCCAAATACTTATCAACAGCAGGTTGAGGTTTGATTATGTCATCGGACAGGTTGAGAACAACAGAGCAACAAAAAAAGCTGTGGTCACAAGTAGTGGAAAGGTCTTTTGAATATCACAGACTCTGTGTTATAGGTTTTGGTTACGCTTCAGTACACATGAGTTCACAGTTTTCTCCCTTTTAGAGGACAGATGATAAGAATAATGGTTGCTTATTGCAAATCTCATAAGCAGTGTGTTTCACTGCTTTGACTAGCAGTAGTACAAGGTTAACAATGATGGCAACACGCTCTTGAAAAGGGATTCACATGTATGATAAGCGATGCATAGTATTGTATTAAAGGTCATCCAGGATATATTATGTTATGTGACAGATTCTGCAGGTCCACAAAGCATCAGAATGTCATTTTGAGTTTTGCCTTTGTTTGGAAGAAAAACAAGGAAGAAAACTCACATTCAGCACTCCTATAAATACAATTAAAAACTCATTCACCATAATCTAGGGAGTTTATCTAACAGAAAACAATCAAGTAGGCATGACACTCTCTTTTTCTGGTTTTCAATGTTTCAGGATTTGGGAACATGCTCATGTGACCCTTGTTTCCCAATTTCAGCTGAGTATTTTCAACTTAATATCTTAATATCTTAATGTTAAATCAAAACAGTCATCACATTGTGGGTGCAAAAAATACATTTATGTATATATATATATATATATATATATATACATATATATATTACTACCAGTGATTTATATATATATATGTGTGTATATATTTATATATCGCTGGTAGTAATAATAATAATAATGATAGTAATAAGAATAACAAGAATAACAAGAATAATAATCTGTATTGTTTAGTATATAGTTAAGTAGTATATTGTCTTTTTCATCTTTCATCTCTAAAAGTGTTTTTCATTTAATATTTCATGTTCAAAGAAAACATATATATCATAAGAAATAATAACAACATAAATGGCTAATCTTCAAATTCTGTTTCATGATTTCGCATACTGGCCTCCAGTTTTTCGAAAGATCTCTGATAAGATTTGTGAATCTCCAGCATAGCATCAAGCAAAGTTCTTTTTGAGAGAGGATTCAGCATATTCCCACCGAAAGTCTAAAACACCTTAGATTCAGTACATACTGTGTACTCATAATGCAATCTGTGAAAGAACTTAAGAAAAAGAGAAAACATAGCTTAATCTTGTAGCATATATGAACGGATCATTTCGATTAAAATTGCTCTACAAATCTTAAAACAATGCTCAAAATGCATGACCAGCATTTCTGTATTTTGGCACCAAAAAGAAAACTAAAATATATGGAAAAAAAGACGAGTCAGGGACAGCGATGCTTGAAGGTGGAGACTGGGTCAAAAGAGACAGGAGTTCCAGCAGCTCACTGAAGTTTCACACTACTGTCTGTATTTTCTTCAGCAGAGTCCGTCAGCATCACAAAATGTTCACTGATCTCTAGCCCAAACACCGCTACAGTTTCTCAAAAGGTGGTCATCATCTCAGAACTGCTAACAGAGTTTTAGGTGTGGACATCCATGTCTTGTGTATTGTTTTGTCATTCCTTCAGCTATTTTAATTGAATCATGCAGATTATAATAATCTGATATTGTACATATTTCATTAACAAGCAAACACTGGGACATAAATTAGATAGAATGCAAAAAGCGAGTAAGACTGCTGTTGATTATACTGAAGGTGTCATGGCAAGGAGCTGGCAACAACGAGCAAAAAGGCTGCCATTTGCCACTTGCACTAGCCTGCCCCGTTCTAATCCCCACCAGCATTGTGCACCTTCTTTCAGCAAAACATCTTCTCCTCTGTCTTCTTTACATGTATGACAGTAGCACAGGGTAGATAGAGAGAAAAATCTATGAGAGGATGTTGACAAGGCTGAGAAAGGGGTGTGGTGCAGTGATAGTGTGAAATGGTCCTCGCAATAAATGAGCCAAAATGTGTTCAATTTGAATAACATGAAAGATAAGTAAAGCAAATTACTTTGAGAGAGAAAAATTCAGTGACCAGCTATAAATCAAAAATCTCTCCAGAACCAACAGACATTTCCAGCTCTGTACAACTGAGGCGGGCTGCAGTTGGATGGGGCAGGGCGGGAAGCGGGTGCGGGTCAAAGTCACAGTAGGTTTGTCTAAAGGGACAGGAGTGGAGGTCTGTGGAACGCAGTCTGTTCTCTTGTCAGTGTACACACAGTGGGAGTAGAGAGACCTGTTATCATGTTAGTGGAGACGCAGTGCCGGAGGATCCTCCCATATCCCCAGTCTTATCAGCCACCATAGCTAATCAGGACTGCAACAGAAAAGCAATAAGTGAATCAAACAAACACAAAATTGTTAAACTATATAATGTGTGTTGCAGCTGGAATCTACAATACTTGAATAAGCTTTCCAGTGTTTATGAATTCAATGTTCATTAAAAGAATTACAACAGTTTGGAGTCATGGTAGATGATGTCTGGAAAATAACTTTATCTCAAAAACTGAATTTGTCACACAGCATTTTGCATTTCACTCTTCTGAACAATTGGAGTCAATGCAAAAATAGCATTTTTAAACATCTGTTTTTCACTTATGGAGCCAATAAATCATTGTTAAAAACAAATTGCCAACATCGCCATGCTGTCGAGATGCAATAGGTGTTTTGTCCGATTTTTGTCTTAATAACTGAATTTGTGACAGCCGTTTGAAATCTGTCTTTACACGCTAACAGCTGCTGTCTTGCACACAGGTGACTGGAAACACAAGACTGTAGTCTTGATGGTAGCGCTACCGCAAGCCTCTAAAGTTCAAAACTGTGCAAATTCATTTTTTAGACATTCTTTTTTCAACCCTTGGTAACAATACAAGCTGTTGACAAAAAGCTTTGATCAATCAATTACATTTTGTTTGTACAGCACCAATTCACAACAACAGTTATTCCAGGGCACATATTCAGTTTAGAACTGATTCACAATGTAGAGCTCAGTAATATTGTGACCCATAAAATGCTGAAATAATATCTTGATTGTATTTTGTGGTATGATACATATATTAAGTATAAAGTTGTCTCATTCTGATTATGTCTTCTGATTGTAAAGTCATGATGGAGTCTACAGCTCTGAAGTACCTCTGCTTTCTGTCGTAGCTCCTCAGTTGGAGACTCTGTTTCCCTGATAACCACAGCTTTTGTCACCAGCATGTCAGGGTGCTGCTGCTTGGCCTCTTGGATTGCCATGGCGAGAGCCTGGGGACATAAAACATCAGCATATGCCTCAAAAGCATTATGAAAACTGGAAGTGCATGGAACATTTAATCAGACAATCGGGGGGAAGAAGACACTGAACCTTTAACGCCTTTAACAAGTATGAATTAATGCGAGTACAAATGGTAATGTTCTATGTTCAGCGCTTTGAGTATGCTTTATATATATAGCCCATTTACTATATGCATTCAACACTTTCCTCACCTGATGTTGGTCCACATCATCATCTCCGGTGATAATGATCCTCTTCTCGATTCTGGTCTCTGAGAAGCCACCTTTCACAGTCTGCATAAAGTAAGAATTATGTCCGAAAATGTTTTCCGCAGACATTAGCTTCACTATCAAAATGACACATTTTGGCACATTAAAGCACATTCTGGTGTCATTTATTTATCAGATTTTTGTCCTCTCAAACATTAAGGGCTGTATTTTTGTAGACATTGTAGTGTGGTCCAAGCACAGATTCCGGCGCATTCTCATTTTGGTGGCGCAAGGTGCGCTACTCCCCAAGATGGGTGTGGTGGCGCAGCTGAGGGAGTGTTGATGGCAATCCTCTTAGTGCAGTGTCATTTTGATGTCAGAAAGTTGCCCTGCAGTTACAGTAGGCCAACTCAGACCACATCTAACTGTCCCATCTAAGGCGATTTTGGTGTATCTGATCAGGTGCACAGGCAAACAGATGCCAAACTCTACAGACAGGTTTGGTTGATCTTGGACATATTTCATTATACATGTCTAAACAACGGTCATCAAACCTTCTGAATGATATAAATAATAATAAATTCAAATATCAATTTGACTCTTGTCTTTTACATCTGATCAAATAAAGGCAGTTGGCACACGTCATGATGGATGGAACAGTAACTCGTTTACAGCAGATAACATTACATTAGATAAATAATGTATTGATCCTGAGCACATTCTGTTTTGGTTGCCACACATCAAATCAAGGAACAGATATCAAAAACAAAAAATAAAATGAAGTAATACAAGAAATGCAATCAAAAAAAATCTGTGACAGAAAGTTTACTCTTTACTAGTATTTGCTGTAACTGTAACCATGGAAACCAGTAAGAAGTTACCTTTGTAACTTGGGTGGTGGTTGCAGAGGTGACACTTTCAGCAGTGATAGTCATCGGGGACACAACAGACTCCCTCCCTTGGATGCCGACTTTTACCTACAGCACATTCATCAGTAAAGACTTTGTAGTGTTAACACACAGAAATGAACACAAACATTCTGCAGTTTCAACAAAGAGTCACAAGCTAAACACAGTGAGAATGTGACTGATGGTCTGTCCTGCACCTTTATGGTAAATAGTTGTTTGATGCTAAATTAAGGTTTAATAAGAGGCTCTTGAGCTGCTGCCATGTCCCCTAAATGTATTTATCTATTGGGTGATGGAGTATGTCACAATGTTGTCGTGTTTTTTTAACCCCCTTTTTATGCCTGTTTTTTACAAAGTTTGTTTGAAGGGCAATTTTTCAATGTGCCTTTATTTGCACCGTGGTAACTTTAAAGCCCCACACAGAACATCTCAGTTTGGTCTGCTTTAGCGGCCACGAATGGTCTTTTCGTAAACTGCAGCGCACTGCTGCAAACGGTCTCATACAGCCAAGGGCAAATGCTGGGTTCAATACACGAACTTGGGAAGCATGGACTCGCCTCCTTGGTAGTTCAGACTTGCAAGTTGTCGTCGGGAGTAGGGACTACCGAGCACGGGAGGACAAACAGCAGCATTCTATTGGAACAGCAGCATACTCAATGATGTTACCATCTTGCGGTGAAAAGCATTCTGGGTTCTTTGCTGTGAAAAGTCTGCGAGAGTCAGCTCCAGAGCAGACTTGGTAAAGTGGGAGGATCGGGGCAGATCAAGTTGACATCCGGGGATTTGGTCTCTACTTGGTCAGATGCCAACTTTGGGATTGGAATCCTACTTGGGCACCGACTGATGACGTATCACAACCTCGCGAGGTCGGGAGGAGAGACAAGTACGGGTATTGAGAATCGGCCTATGGCTGGAAGCCAGATCTCACAGGTCTCTACAGGTAAAGCAGTTTGCATTTCTCGCAGTATCTCGCGATACTTGTTCCTGGTCCGGCAAAACCGAAAAATATTGAGTCCGTAGGCAGAGCAGGGGAGCGCTGTGAGGGGATGGGAGAGAGGCTATTCTCTCTGTTACAGCTCGGTGCACTACTGAACAGACTTTGGAGATGATATTTTAAGGTTCAAATGTTATGAAGTGTTGCTTTCAGAGACTAAGGAAGTGTCTGTCAGGAAGTGTCTGTGCTCAGAAGGAGGCATGGATCGGATCTGATCACTGCCAAATTAGTCCAGCTCCATCTACGTACATCTTGGGCCTTTTGGTGTCATCATCGGGGAGTAAGATTGTTTTGACGGAGTGTGTAACGTGTATTCTGTATTGAGTGTGATTTTTGTGTTTACTATAGTTTAAAGCAAGACGTGTGTGCTGCCTGTTTAGCAGTCTTTTGGGGACTGGGTCACGGTGTGTGGAAACATGAATAATCAATAGATAATTAAGATGACTGATACAATCTATTTGAGATTGATGCACGTTGAAATGTACGTTGCAGCTTCGACAGTTTTGTGCTTAGTTAGTGTGTTTCTGTTTTGTGCGTGTTTGTACTGGTACTGACACACAGCTATGTTTTGTGTATGTTTAGTTTCACCTTTTCTTCTTCTTAGTGGACTAAGACATCTTCTCCAGAGTCTTAATGGAGTTAAGCTGACAGCCAAGTTATACTGTCAAACCTATGATCGAGGGCAGCGCAGTGAAATGATGGCTTCCTCACGGGCTAGCTACATCAGTGCAAGCTGTCAGTAAACAACTATCATCTCCCGCAGCCACTGGATGATCATCAGACCATCGTTCAACACAGATACGACTCAAGACTGTGCCGTGGCTGAAGATTCAGCTTCATTGAAGACACGCTGCTATGTTTCCTGTTCCTCTGCATCATCAACAGGGTCCGCTGCAGCTTAAGACAGAGCAAAAGCGGAAGCAGCCTTTCCTACACTGAAGAGGAAACCAGCCTGAAATTGGAGAAAGCTAAGCTGGAAGCTTCCATCAAAATGCTCAATTACAAAAAGGACACAGTAGCAGCAATTGCTGAAACAGAAACACTAGAATAGCAGATCTCATCAGCGAGAAACATAGTCCCACGCTAAGTGCAGAGTTAACCCCCTTGAAAGCTAGACAACGCATTGAACAATATGTCGTTGATCAAGCTTAAGTGCAAAAGACGGTGTCTGCTCTTGCATGTTCACCTCTTAATCCTGGAGCAAGGTTCTTCCGTCAAGATCAAATCAATTCACCTTCTCATCCATCCCATCTAGCCTTACTGCAACCTCACATCTACGAAGATAAAAATGAGTAAGTTCATGAGCCACACACAGTAAGGTTTGACTACGAGCGTACTGCATCCATGCAGGATTTCAGATGTTGAAATGACAATAACCGTTCTCCGCACTCATACTACCTCACAGCTTCAAATGCCAAAAATAGTGGCTCTAACATCAATGACTTTGCAAAACACATTGCTCTCACAACTACAGAGCCTGGAAACGCCGATTTCAGATTGCCATAGATTCAGACTGCCACACAAGTGAGGAGATTGATTGCTCGAGTGGCTTAGCAAAGAACAGCGGAATGCGTCGAACATATAAGAGCGATACACATCAATCATCGATAAGCAGGTTTAGAGATGATATGGGACAGACTCAAAAAAACGTATGGCTCAGCAGAGGTGATAGAAGACGCTCTCTTCAAACAAATTGAACATTTCCCAAAGTTAACAAATCGAAATTACTCCAACCTAACGAAGCTGAGCGATCTAGTCATGGAGCTTCAGTCAGCTAAAGCAGAAGGAGATCTGCCTGGCCTCTCCTTCCTTGATACAGCAAGAGGAGTCAACCCAATAGTTCAACAGCTTCCTCTTTGTCTGCAATAGAATTGGGCATCAGTTGGTGCATCTTACAAACAACAAAAGCATGTTCCTTATCCCCCTTCCTCTTTCTTTGTGAACTTTGTCACTCAACAAGCCAACATTGTGAACGATCCACGTTTAAAATTGGTCTCTCACACAGACATGTCTCCAAGGATGGACAAAACAGCCTGTAAGCCAAGCAAGCATTAGAATTTTCTGTCAACAATTTCATTTCAGACACTGGTGAGCTCCCATCAAGATCCGGCGACTTTGATAAAGTATGTCCCATTCACAAAAAGCTGCATGCTCTGCTCAAATGCTGTGCTTTCAGAGAAAAGCCCATTGAAGAGCGGAGGAGGTTTTTGAAGGAGAACAACGTGTGCTTTCAATGCTGCTCCTTGTCATTACATATCGCAAAGAACTGCAAAACAAAAGTTCAGTGTCATGAGTGCAAAAGTGAAAGACACAACACTGCACCACCTTGTATCTGCACCTCCAGAGCACGGTGGGGGAGGAAAAGAAACCCTCATCTCAATCTCACATCACTGCTACATGCACCTGTAGAAGTTTGTGACGGAGTAAACGTGTTTCCCGCACAACAAAGAGATAAAGCAGTGAAAATGTATGCGATTTTAGATGAACAGAGCAACAGATCACTAGCTCGTTCAGAGTTCTTTAAAGTGTTCAGTGATAAAAGTCCAAGCGCTCCTTACACATTAAGAACATATGCTGGGGAGAAACAATCAACTGGAAAATAGTCAGTGGTTACGAAGTGAATCCCTAGATGGAACTTTTTACCTAGTCTCATAGAGTGTAATATTAATAGCAACATTCCCAATAACAGCGATGAGATTCAAACCCTCAAGGTGGCTCTTCATCACGCAACCATGTCCCAACATGTTCTGGGACAAAGAAAATTACAGAGACACCCAGATCACCAATTTCCCTCAAACATGTTCTTAAGTTTGTTTTTTTTATGATCCAGACCAACTACGATGCAATGTGTTCAAGAGGACCAGAGATGATAATCAGTTGGCTCCTTCAGTACAAGATACCTCCTTCATGAAAATAATGGATGAAGGACTACATAAAGATTCAAACAAAAGCTGGGTTGCTCCATTACCCTTTAAATTTCCACGTCAGTGGCTCCCCAATAACAGACCTCAAGCCCTGAAGCATCTGATTTGCTTTCGGACAGAAGCAATTGCTTCACAATGCCAGCACAATGCCATTTCTATACACCCACCGTCGCTCATGCTTTTACTGTTCTGCCAGCACTGGGTGTGAAACTGCTCTGGTGACAAACCAATTTGTAACGGGTGACAAGATGTATTTATTTTTGACACACACATGCATTTCAGAAAGATGATGATGTAAAGGTTGACACTAGCAAAGAATCTGATGTATTTCCTCAAGAAAGATACTCACAGGGGAGCCATTTTCTTTGATGGCAGTAGGAGTCTCTTGTGGGCTCATAACTCCAAAGTTCTGCAGGAGAAAAAGAAACCCTAGAATTTCATATCTAAGTAGCCTGCAGGTTTAACATGTCCATACATAAAATTACATTCATGTAGTGTCATTAATGATGACAATGCTGTTGTATTTTCTCACACTGAAAATGTATAAACATAACAAAGATATCTTACGTTGAAACTACTAAAAATAAAATTTTGGGGGCTCCCTATTGCATACAGTGCTCTTTACTTTCTGTGAACCAAGTAACTTCCACTCTATGTGCCATGTTTTGTTGACCTGATCCAATCTGTGCTATCCCAAACAGCTATTTAGAGAAAGTTATTTTGTTGCTGTAGAGTTCATCTAAAGCCCCTTCCCCACAGTTCAAAAAATGTGGGTTACCCTGGATGATGTGGGTCCTGACGGCAGTGGCGACTAACATGTAGAAATGCTGCCTCTTTATAAACATTTAGGAGACGCATGTTGATAAGATCAGATCAGGAGATCAGGAGATCAGAACTGGGTCTGCTAGCAGTGGGAAAGTGTCTGAATGTGGAACAAAATGGATGACTAACATGTTAAAATGCTGTAGAAGGGCTGTTTTTCAAACCCTCGTTTAAAAGACAGGAAGGAGGGGGCAGTGGGAGTTGGACACAAATTTCAGATGTTTTGAATTTTTTTTCTTTACAACTACACGAATTAATATCATATCATAGCAGGGGTAATATGTTATATAAAAGTATTGATGAACAATGGTTGGCCTCAGCTCTGTGAAGTATTTTAATGTTTAATGTTTAAACTGTTTTGCTTGCCTCTAAAGTTGAGTTTGTTTTTTTCTGGAGCTCATTTCACACAACAGCAGGCAGCTTTTTCTCCGCACTTCGCAGCGTGTATACCTCCACACCTTTTAGCAGCAAGTGC
>CAESWR010001594.1:221633-238959 GCA_903171835.1 Mullus surmuletus | reverse complement strand
CTGCACTCGCACTAGCAGCACTGGGACTCGTGCTAACATTGCTAGTGTTAGCATTGGAACTAGCCCGGACATGTTTAGCGTTGAGGTGATATGTGAGACTAGAGTAGGGTTGCCAACCGTCCCTTGAAAATCGTCCCGTATTTAGAAACAAAAGCACCCGTCCCGTATTGAGCTGAAAAGGGACGCACTTTGTCCCGTATTACCGTGAGAGTCAAAAAATAGTCAGTAAAATGCCAATTGAAAATTAATAACAGGGCGCTTTATATGAAAATTTACGGTAAACTAGTTCCAAGGCCCTGTCCTGCTCTGTGACCAATGAGCTGACAGCATATTCACACACGAGTATGACGATAGAGAATACGCTCATCCCATTGGTCGAGGTACTGTCGCTCGCAGAGAAGATAGCGGAAGACAACAAAGCAGCATGGGTGACAGTGACACAGACACCGGCACTGCTTTACGGGGCGGTACACCTGTAAGCAGCAATGCGATTAGTACTCCTCCGAGAGAAATACAGAAACGAATGCAAAAATACAGAGAGGAATGGGAAAGAGAAAACACCTGGGTGGAAAAAGTGCGCGAAAACATCTACAAAGCGCACTGCACAGTGTGCCGGCGCACTTTTTCCGTAGCCCATGGTGGTCTGACTGACTTGAAACAGCATGCTTCCAGTGGTGGGCACATGCGAAGCATAAGGGACAACAAAACTAGGGGAACCCTAGACCAATTTGTTGTCCAACAGGCAACGGCAGAGGCAGATATGGTATATAAAGAACTTTTTTTTTTTTAAATATGGGAAAGTAGCAAGTGCAATGGATGTCAGCATTGTATGGACAAAGAGATAATATTTTTTTTTTTTCAAGTACAATTGATAGACGAGTACATTGAATAGATAAATAATACATGCAGTTAATACCAGCCTGTGATAAATGAGGCACTTTAGCCTTCTATTTCGCGGGACGCGTGAGCGCGGTTTCTATGGGAACCCGCATAGCGCGGGCTCTCACTCTGTTTGCACTTTTGTTATACAAGTGGAAAAAGTAGGCTATCTCCACATAATGTGGCATTGAGCTGTTGAGTTCATAAGTTGTTCTTTTCTGTTTTACTGCAACTGTAGCCTACAGTCATGGCCTTTGAGGAACAAATATGTTTACAAGTTTTCTACAGACTTTCTGTTTGCACTTTTGTTATTGCACTAAAAATATGCACTATTACAGGATGAATGTTCTGCTTTCTATCTATTATTTTATATTAATTTATACAGTTTTAAGTTAAGCAGGACAGGTTTCTGTTGAAGAAGATACTTATTTTATTCAGTTAATTTTGTTATTTTGTATTAAAGTGAATTGCTGGATAATAATTTGTTTTCCATGTGTACATGTCACTCAAAAATACGCATCTAATTCAATTCAGGTTTGAGTCAAATAGTTAAAAAATTGTTTCATTCACAAAAAAGGGGCTAAAAGAATTCACCACGCCAGGAAGGGTGAAGGCAATCGGGTCGGCCGGCCCTGCCAATGAAGTGTCCCTTATTTATTTTTCAGGGAGTTGGCAACCCTAGACTAGAGGACCTTTGGTGGAAAGCAAATTCCTTTGTGCAAAAGGTACATATGACTACCGTGTTATTTATTGTTCTATTTTCATTTCTTTTTTAAAAGGAACTTGCCATTCAATGGTCCGAGTAGTGATTGGCTTTGGCTCACCTCCCTTGTCGTCTCCGTGCCCGTCAAGGTATGATTTTCCAGCAAGGTGCAAACGGATGCAAAAGAACTTCCCTGTTTTGGTCCGCGAAGCATGTGTAAAGTGACGTAACGGCAAAGGGCGGGTCTTGTCCTCTTGCAACCAATTTTAAGGCCCGTTCATGTGTCAAATTTCACTGCTGCTTAGACAGAAAGGTGATGTCCACGCTGTTCCTAAGTGGGCCATTCAAAATTTCTTCATTCACAAAAACTCATAATGAGTAGATGGGTAAATTCCAAATAAATAAGTATTTATGTATTTGCATGAGCTACATTACCTACCTATAAACTTGTGGAAATTATTTGGTGACATTATGGCATATATATATTCAGAATGATACACAACTGTCAAATGTCACAAATAATTAAACATTTTTACCAAGAACTCGGGATGTTAGGGTCTGGAAAAAGTATGGAATTTTGAAATTTCAAATGTGTAGGAACCCTGCAGATCCTGCTGATTTCCTGACTTTCCCTGAATATTTGTGCACACAAAATCTTCAAAGACAAATGTCTCGGTGTTACTGAATAAACAAAAGAAGGCTTGTTGATTCCTGAAGAATTCAGCATGAAGCTATTCAACTGGGCTATCACTGCCTTTAGAGGAAGGCAATCATCTGAGCACATGGGAATTAAGATATTGATCACGGAGGAGCCCATACTCCACAGATGCCCACTCCCTGCCCCCATCCCCAACTCACAGCCTTCTTCTCCGGCGTGCCGTTCGGGGAGGTTACTGACAGACGCTTCTCGCGGTTCATCAGCTTGCTGTTGGGCTCTCTGAGGGCTTTCTTCAGTTCGTTGATGCTGGCCTGGTGCTTCAACAAGACATCCTGTGATTTATCCAGGAACTGCAGGGGAATGTGATGAAAGAAGGAGATGGGCAGAGAGAAAGCCATACATTAGCAGGATTTCAGCATCCTTTTTCATCAGCAATGCATTCCCAGATATGCATGACTGAACAGGCTAGGAGATCAGTGTTAGTGGAGTGGATGCATATGCTATCTAAACATTTTTATTCTCTGTAGCCCTCTTAGACCCACCATAGCCGTTTGGATACATATTTTGTAAATCCGCAATAAATATGTAAATGTTTGTTTTTTCTTTTATTCAATCATAGTCATTGGGTTTTATTCTTCGTTCTCGTAATGTTATTTGATTGTACATATGAATTGACGGTCCGCCCTGGGCTCAAGAAGTCATGCAACTCATCAATTTTTGATCAATCAACATCACTTAATTTCATTGGACTGGATTCATCAGATTGAACTACGTAAAATGCCTCACATTGTTTTTCTGTGATCATTACAGTGTCTAGAACATGTACATATGCAGTTGTTTTGGAAGACATCTCCCAAATTTTAATTACAGCTTGTTTCATCAATGTAGCCATTTGGCAGCGTTGGGTAGTGTTGGTAGTGAAAATGCCCTCCCTGGAGGCCTGCTCCGAGAAGGGTTTGAGAGGAATTAGAGGATGTTTTATTATTATAACTTTAAACTCACATGTTCTACACATTCTAACCCTCAACCTTATGTTGGGTTACACATAATATCGTATTAAAAACTAAAGTACAAAAATAAATTGCCATATATTATCACTTTGATTTACTTGTAATTTGGAACCACCTTCGACACTGTCAACAGTTTCCTCTGTGTTAGATAGCAGAACTTTGTAAAAAATACAGTCTTTTAGCGCATGTCTGCACAGTAAGTGGCTCATAAGTAAATGGCTCAGTTACTGATCAATTCATAGTCAAAGCAGAGGTAGGGATGGGGGGGGGCTTGTTCAGGTGCAAATGTTCAGGAATTTGAGGTGTGGTTATAGGTGGGTGCTGCATTAATTTCAAAGTTGCCATATGGCCACATTTTTATAAAAACTTACTAAAAAATATATTTTTTGAAAATACTTAATTTTCATGCCCATACTACAACATCTCAATGGTTGAAAAAATGTTTCCCTAGGTTTTTATATATTTGGCTCTTAGAGGCATAGTAAGGAAAAACTATATTTCATGGTGATGGTAAAGCTCACACATAAATAAATGATGCACATGTACACAACAATCAATGCATTTAAAAAAAACAATATGAACAGAGAAGTCAAAACTAGGATTGATATTTCATGAACTATTATAATTAACCATACTCCTTCTTTGTTTGACTAGAGTCAGTTGCAAAAAGCCAATTGTGAAAGCAGATGTATACACTTTGCAAATTACAACCTAATCAGCCAACAAGTAGCAACAGAAAAATATTGAATATTGATGCATTAGTACTTATAATACTCAGTACTAATTATATAAGGTAATTATGTAAGGTATGCCCTGTTCATTGACAAATCTATGGCGAATATTCACCATTAACAAGAAGGCTAAAAATTACTATTTAGTAATTTTGCAAGAATGCATAGCTATTTTAATTGGAGAATCTGACTACTTCTACTATTGACTAAACTAGAAAAGTATACACTTTTTGGCTTGAAGAAGTGAAGGAGATCATCTCTATCTGCAACAAAGAGCCACTTCAAAGCTAGGAAGATACAAGTATTCAGACCTAATGACTGTTAACCTTTCACATTTCTATGAAATCTCAAAAGAAATATGAAATATTCAGTGGTGTTGGAAGCAAGCAAATTATTACCAGTGAAAACCCCTGAAAAGCTACCGGTGCAGAGGAGCAGAGGAACATAGACGAAAAAAGCTCAAGGGCTTAAGACCTGTACCTCCTGTTTGTGCCGAGGAGTGGCCTCCTGGTCCAACTGAGAAGGCTAAGTTGGGGCAGGAGAAGGCAAGCAGGAAAGGGGTCAGAGGTGCAGGGTCAGAAAGTGCAGGAAGGGGTCAATCCAGAGGGGCGATAATGCCAGACAGACACAGTGAAAGGCTAGATTTGCTGCTTCATACTGTGCTCGGAAAATGTCCGTCATAATCTTGAAATACATCCCAGTCGACAATTTGTAGTTATACAAATACATCGGTGACTATACTTGTCCTGTCAGGTGACTTTCAGAATAATACAAATAATACAAACTTGTTCCTGATAAATCTAGTTTGCAAGCGTTTTTAAAGATGTCATGACACTTTTGTGTTGAAGTTCAATCAGCTAAGTGTCCTCACAGAACCAATTATTGCTTCATTGCTCAAATGTCTGCTGGGATACGTAGACATGACGGAGGGTCTGGATCTTTGCATGGACCACTTTTTGTATGGTGGAATGCAGCCTATTTTTTTCTATAATAGCAGTGTTGACTGCCACAGTAAATCAGGCAGATACAAGACAGGCAGAGGAAGTAAGGAGACAGATATGAGCCTATTTGGAGTATGAAAACAAGCATGAATGTGCAAAAACAGGCAGACAGAATCACCAGATATGAAATACCTCCTGTTTACTGTCAACTGGTGACCCAGCCTCCTCCTTTTGGTGAGCAAGAGTTAAAAACAAGAAGAAGCTTGTTAGGAACACAGGCTTGGCTTGAATTTGCATTTTTTTCCAGCATGATGAGAGAGGGTTAAAACTGCAAAGCAGGATTTGTGAGTAGTGCAGTGCAAGCATTTAAGCTAGAGTGAATAGGGGCAAAAGGAGAAGTGTTAGTAAATCCAGCAAGCCCCAACAATGTTATGCCCCTGTTGGATACATTGCACCTATACATATTTACATCACCCTCCCTGCATCTCCTTATCATCATGCTGATAGAGCTGTGTTTGTGCAGATTTACATCATCTCTAGTTTTGTATGACACAATGGAAATTCATGAAAAATCAGCAGTACCATGATTTCTTTCTTTCTGTTTGGAGTGAAATTGCCATCATTCTGTCTGTTAAGATCCATCTCCTGACCATGGTCTTGGTCCTTCTCCTCTTCATCCATTTCCAAACTGGGCTCCAACTCAGTGTCCTGCTCATCCATGGACGGACTGTGGAAACATCGCTTCTCACTGATGCTGTGGTGGGAAAGGCCATCATGGTTTTCACACATGGCTGACACCGGCCGCGAGAACTCTGCTGGCAAAAACATATTAACTACTATTATTATTATTACAATTTTGAAGTTGTTACACCCCCATCCAACCCATAATTAGAGCAAATGGGGAAATAGTGTTGCTCTTACCTCCATCCAAACTCCTGGAAAGTAGGTATCTTTTGCTAGTGGAACGTTCAAAATGTGGAGCAGGACGATCTATAAGAGCGCTGGCCTGTCTAGTTTGAGCCTGTGTCCTTCCACTATATCGAAACTTTGAACCCATCACCAAAAAGCCCTTGGGAGGAGGCTCTGGGGATACCAAACTGTGAAACAACAAAATGGAATCAGCAAAAACATTTCTAATAAAAGGCAGCGGGCACAGAAAAGAAACAGAAAAGTCACAGAAAAGAAACTTCTGAAAACTGAACACGGTATTCATGTTTTTTAATCAACCAAAGTTGATGAATTTTTACCGGAAGAAGGTGTGATGCTCAATGCAGACCTTCCACAGCCTCTTGGCAGCTCTGTGGTTTGGAAGCTTGAAGCCAATAGTGCTTTCAAATTGCTCATACTGGAGAAGGACGGCATAAAAAAATAAAAAACAAAATGGCATTTTAGGGCAATCTCATACTTGATTAGACTTTGCTTTGCACTGTCATTAACACTATACTGCCTTGATCAGTAGATGAGCAAATACATTTATGACATAGATTAAGTTGTCCAAAAAGATTGTCAATCTGTCCTCAGCAAGGACAAAGCCTAAAGTTCATGAATCTATATTTACATTCTTTATCCCTCTATTCTGGCTGTAGCTGCAGATGAAGTTGCTCTGTGAAAGGGGCTCTTTATTTGACTCCATCTGGAGGGCTCTGTGGCTTGACTTGGCCTGGCTCAGACAGCCTATCACACAGAGGCTTAGCATGGAGGATAAACTGCACAGCGCAAAGATGATGACCAGGATGTAGACCCTGGCCATGCAAAGGAGCAAGGCTGGAGGTAAAAGGCAGGGAATTGTACTGCCATCTGCTAGCCAAATTCATTTCTGCGGCCCGAACAGCTGCAACAGAGCTATTTTTAAAAGGTAAATTCAAAGTATAAAGGAATAATTTTACAAAATGCTATTTTTCCTTCATAGAATCGAATGAGAATCAGTATGCTGTCCTTCTGTTAATCAGAGAGCCTGGCTCTGACAAAAAAGTGTATGTATTTCCGTTCAAAAAATAAATTAATCAATAATTTTTGCATGGAATTATATGCTGGTGTATTTCCTTGATGGGTGTATTAGCACCTCGGAGTCATCGCTGTAAGGTTGCCTAGACACCAGTCTCCAGAACCCTCTCAGAGTTCAAATATTTTTTTCTTACATGGAAACATCCGACCACCAATAAATTGCCTTTAATGAGTAAAAAAGATGCAGTTCTTTTACCTCTCCTGGTCGTATCTTGATGTAAAAGTTGCTCCTTTTATAGGAAATCTTGAGGATCTTTGGCCAGGCAAAGCGGTTGATCCTCAGCCTATCTCTGTATATTAACAGACCATTTGCGCAGACACCAAGCATTATGTCAATCCCCTCAGAATCCTAAAGAGGGCATGTCACAGCAACAAACAAATGGATTAATCAAGTGCTGCTGCAAATTGCATGAATGAACTTTAGAAAGTACCAACCTTAGCATGATGCAGGTCCACCCCATACATGGACAGTTTCTTTGCATTCTCCAAGAAGTTAATTTCTGCCTCTGCTGGAGTCATACCCCTGTAGATAGAATGGTAATGATATCTGTAACCCTTTTTATGGTGGTTATGGTTCAAAACCTGGACTTTTGGGAGGGTTCTTTATGGCTTTCAATATTTCATAGGTAATACCTTTGAGCCATAAACACCATCAAATGATAATGATGATTCATGTGACAAATTGTGACTGCCGCTTGAAATGATAAACAGATATTTCTGCACATCATGGTAACAATACAGTATTCCAACCTCACTTTCAGTTTGGGTAGGAGCCAGAAATCATAACATGGTGGAGAACTGGCTGAACATTCTAACTTTGCAAGAGTGTATACATCTTCATGACAGATGGTATGGTAACTGTTACCATTACATGCTTGATGTAGTGTTTTGACACAAAGGAAAACTCATTTGTGAACACAAGGAAATGCAAGTTAAACAATAGCATGTCTGGTAGTACTTGTAGTTTCGATGCAGTTCCATCACTCTCTCCTCCAGCTCACGGGTCTGATTGGGGGCAAACCGGAAATCACTGACATAGTCAGAGGCATGATCATCCTGGTCATAGTCACCCAGCTCTGCTTGAACAGTGTAGGAGCCCAAAAGGGCATGAGTGACAAACGAGCACGGCAACCGTCCTGACAGCATGTCATCCCGCAGCTGCAGACACAGGTAGTATCTGTCAGATGAGACAAAGGGGAGGGGGCAGTCAAAAAAGGCTGTGTCCAGACAAGCTTCAACAAGTATTCATAGCAGTTAATCCATGGCAGTTAGGAGCATTCCAGGTTTCCAGGTGAAATCTATGAAAAGGGAGAGAGGGATTGGTTTTGCTTTGACATGGGGGAAATAAGGCATGTAAACTGTTACAATAGCACATTTGTAGGATTTTTTTTTAAAAGCAAAGCTGATGTGTGAAATCAATTTTTCCATTGATTACCTCTAACAGCACACAGAGGTACAACTGTTACAACTGACATTGTAAGAGTATTGAGCTGAAGATATGTCCCACCTGGTAATATCCTCAGTGAGTTGGGACGGGTCTGGAGGGTAGAATTTCACAGCAAAGGCAAAGTGCCACGGAGAGTCTGATGAGAGATTTTTAATGGATTGTCATGTTTTACTCACAAAATTTGACAGGTAGGTAGTTAGAGGTTTGCAATTATATCAATCAGCTATCACGAAATCAGCTTGTTTCCAATTATAAATTTACAACTTTGCTGAATGAACACTTGATATTTATTTTCTCTGTTTCTTAAATGAGACACTTACTGCGCATCTGCTTTTTGATCTCCTTGGAGGGGTCCAACCAGTTCTGAAAGACAGAAGGCAGAATTCATACAGGGCAGACTGGAAACAAGGCTAATGCACATATGGTCGCCACGATTTACTCTAATTGCCATCAGTGATCCAATTGAACGACTCCCCAAATGGTTAAAAAGCCATTCAAATGTACAGGGAGCAGATTTAATTCAAGCATCTGTTTCTTTGTGGTGCTGCAAATTCACTACCAAGCAGCCAGTGGCCAGTTGCGTATCTGATCTTATCACATCCGATTATGCAGTGAAATACTTTGCTATTTGAGGCACCTTTTCTCAATTGGTGGTGGAGAGTTTATTGACTCCCTTGTAACAGGAGCTGCAAATTATAACAAAATACAGCCATAGATTGTGTAATGAATCAAGAAAGTAGGCAATAATGCCTGCATTTCGTGCAAGAACTTCTTGATGAGTGGCCTTTATTAAGGGAGGGTCAGTGATGGTCACAGACTCGCACTGAGATGAGATCTTGATAAGCTCAGCTCCAAAGTAAAACACAGTATTCTCATGCAGAGTTTATAACCCCTGTGATACCATACTAAGAGCACAAACGGAGACAATGGAAATGAGAAGAGATGCTTGTATATTCCATTCAGTGAGGTTGCAATTGTCAACCTGTTAATTGTCAGGTTGCAATTGTAGATGCGACTCTTTTCCTCTATAGGTGACACTGTATTGAATGTGGTATAATACATAAGATGGTACTATTTCAGCTGTTTTGCTGTGTATGTGTGTTCTGAGATCTCTGAAACAGTGTTGTTAACACAGGGCTCAGTTGGTCTCAGAACCTTTAGTCTGTCAGGACCTGCAGCTTTGCAAGTGTTAATGTAACACAGACCACTTCCTTGTGGTGTTGTTTTTAAAATGTTGATTAATTTATAATGTCTATGCTGGTTGATCTTCATCTGTATTTCTCTTTGGACTGTCCTCAATCCGTCTCAATTTGCTTTAAACACTTGCTCTTTATCCACCATCAGTCCCTCTATCTCATATATTATCCAAGTTACATTTTTCACACATCGTATTGGAATCACCTGCACCTGCACACCTGATTTTTTGCTTTTCAGTTTCAGTCAGTATGATGGCAGAAGAAAGATAAAGTTGTGGTCCTATCCACCCCACAGTGGTCTGCTGACTGCTTTGCAGGCATTTTTAACGTTACCATAACACAGGTTACGTTTTTGATCTAAAGGCTGTGCATGAAACAGATTGCTGATGATGGGAAAGGACGGATGAGAGGGAACAGCCAGAATATGTTTGGGTGTTTGGAAAGGTAGCATCAAATGGATATGGAGATATATAATATCTGGGGATTTAAACCAGGCACACAAATAATTGATGAAACTGTGCGTCTCAATAAGACTGAGAGGAGTTCTAAATTTTAGGGGAATTTATTGTATGTCTGATGATATAATTTCTGTACCACTTGGTGTTAGAAAGGTCATTGCCACTGTATGATTCAACCATGTTTCACTGAAACATAAGAGCCAACTGTCTGCAGTCATATAGATACCTTGTGGGGGCATAGAGTAAATGTATCTTTTCTTCTCACTGCTCTCAAATTGGACAGAACTATGGTTAGTAGTGGAGGATTAAAAACTCTGGCTCAAACTTAGCTCTTCCATATGTTATCATTGCAGGCTTGGTGTTTCTCAAGAGAAGAGTAGAGCGATCGCCAAAAAAAAGTCACCATCATCCTAATTTCTAGCTGCGTGTGCATTGGGGGGCGACAACGGCATGTATTAAGCAGATAGGATACATTCAGCAGGTAGGATACAATCAATAACACATGCCAGTCCCTGACATACCATTAACTATGAAACAAAAAAACACGTATTTTATTGCTCAACGTCACTTTGAGCAATAAAATCTATATTTTGTTCTAATTTTATATACTTTTATATTGTATTAACTCTCCTCCTCCGACTTTTTTTCTTTGATCAGGAAAATGACACTGTGCCACATCTTCTCATTGACACTCCCCCTGCCGCTTCATCATACCCATCTTGGTTTACCTGGTGTAATTACAAGTACTTGTAGTAAGGCTTGCACTCGCATGAAATGTAGTTACACCAGGATATGCGCTTGGACTAAACTTGTGCTGTTACAGTACAAAAGTGAGCCTTTAAGAAATGGCGAATGAAGCAATTATTATGTGTCGTTGACTTATGTCTTCTATATGCAGTGTAGAGTAACTACTGCCTGAGGTACAGACATTGATGAGCAATAATGTGAATTCCCTGCTGCTGCTTGCTAATATTGGGTTCAGGTAAGGCTACAGATTCACGGTGGGATCAGGCATACCCGTTTCATTCTGCAAAGTGCAACTCAGTGGCTATAGTGGACAACCTACATACACATCAATACATAAATACACATATTCCAGTGTTTAATCAAGCTACTAAAGCAGAGGTGGACAAACTAAGGCCCGGGGGCTGCATGCGGCCTGATTAACTGTTTAATCCGGCCCGCAGAGCCTTCACAATAAGACAAAGAAAGAAGGTTGTCAGCTTGATTGGTTAGAAAAAGTGTCAGACACCCCTTTCACCTTGCATGCTAACATATCCTTTCAAAAAGGTGGAGCCAAACATCATTTGGAGCTGTCCTGAGTTTTTGCCTTTTTGTGCTTCCACAGACTGCACCCTCGCTGCCCTTCCCTAGTGTGAGTTTTCAGCTTCCCGTCAGCCCACCTCCCGCGGCCACAGCCTGCAGAGGACACCCTAAGTTTTTTGTCACATTTCATGTTTTTGTCCCCAGCAGGACAATAAACACATTTTTTTAACTGCTTCCTTGTCTCCTGTATTTTTGGGTCCATCAGAACTTGCAGGCCGTAACACCCAATGTGGCCCTTCAGACAAAATAATTGCCCACCCCTGTACTAAAGACTGTAATGAGCCACAGGCATTATTGTCCAAGCTCAGGCTAAAGAAAACTCAATTACTAAGGGGCTTCACTCTATGCTTTTCCCTGCAGAATAGCAGGACTTTTAATCACAAACTTTCAAGCTTTTTGCAATGTTAGTCCATAGCACTCACATGGTGTAAATGTTCTCCAAAAGGGTGAAAATTTAATCTAGAGTGAGACAGGAAAGGGCATCTGAAACGGCATTTCCTGGGCTCTCTTGGTCTTCCAATAAGTATGTCAGTAGGGACATCAGTATAAGCCAAGCTCTGATAAGTTATATTATACTGATCGAAGACAGCTTTTAACTTCCCTTTCATAGAGAATATTATTCATATGTTCAGAGATGGTTTACCTTGTGAGACCTCAGTTAACCTGTCCAGTTGGACCAAGATGCTTGACAGACTAACGCAGCCCTCACATTTGCATTGACTCACAGCATTTTTAGCTGAACACAAGCTTCAACAGATGATGACGGTGACATGGATAATGATCCAGATAGTAAAGAGTCTTTGTCTTGTCACTGTCACAATCTTCAAAAGGCAGGAGGTTCCTCTGTTGTGCAATCACATTCATGCCTTTAGGGAAGCTCACATCCCTCAAAAGCAAAAACTCATCTATCAAGAGATCTCATCTGAGCCATTCAGCTAACCACCAAGCTCAATGTCATTTACATAAGATCCATTTTCAGAGAGACTTCAGATATGTCAAAATGTTTATGAGCCACAAAGGTCATCACATGGAAGTAGTTTTTTGTTTTTGTTTTTTGTCCAGCTTAAATATTGAAGGAATTAATGGTTGGAAGCTTTAAGTAATTTCAGCAAAATCACATTTGTGCTAGAGAAAATGAGCACACTGAGATAAAAGAAAAACTCATTTACAACAGCGATTACATTGGCAGTAACCTTATTGTTGAAATGTGCCCTATCAGCATAGTCATGTCATAGCTATGCAGCAAGGACAGAAAGCATCACCAGAGTAATATTGATCGAACTCTATTCCTCACATTTTCCTGATACACTGGACCTTTAACACAGCCAATGATTATTTGTGAGTATGGAAGGTCAGCAAAATAACAACATTTGTCATATACATTGCAAATTATTTTCAATTTCTCCTTTAACAGCAGGTATTTTTCATTTGCCTGCTTCCCAAACATCTACTGTGTGTGTATATTTCCATTTTCAATTCATCTTTTAATGATGGCTAGTGCATGCACCCCTGAGAGAGCAAAACCAGCCCACAAGTGAGAGGAATACTGATTGCTCTGAAAGCGCTGTGTATGCACTGAAATGCCCCGGGCAGTTATTGGCTGTGATTCCCTGACCTTTTGAGTGTCCATGTCAGCAAAGGTCAGACCAAAGTAGTCCTTCTCCAGTAAGTTGAGGTGCTCATACACAATGTCCATGAGGGTCTGTCCTTTGGAGTGTTTCTGCAAAGACAAAGACATAAAAAGGTGACATAGAGATCATAAAAAAGGTCAACAACATTACACAACACTGTCAGACCACATTACATCTCTGTCAAAAGTGCCCCACTGTTCTTTAGTTTTACACCTAATAATTATTGGGATTACAATAATAATTATAATAATAATAACAGCTTGGTCAAGTGGTGTATGGCATATTGTGTGTATCAAGCATTTGACAATAAAATCTGACTGCATTGCTAGACTTTCAATAGCAATAGAAATAGTCTACAGTGGAGTTGAAGATGAGAATTTCAGGAATGTTTTGCCTCCCACTCAAATGAGAAATACATGTTGTTACACTTAGAGGGGTTTCAATTCAGATTGTTTTGTAGCCAGTAGACATCAAATTGTACAAGGTGAAAAGACTCATAAACTGCAGTATAAATCTTTACCCAAATATATCAGAACAGGTGAGGTGAAGATGGAGATAATTAAATAGTAGTCACAATATGGTTGCTGATATGGCTGATTTTTTTTTTAGCATAGTGTGGACAAATGTTTCCTTTTTCATAATATTACTGATTTGTTGGTTTCCTCAGATGAATGAAGGACACACCACTGATTCTTGCATAGACTCAAATGCTAATATTAAATACAACAAATGGAAGACCTTGAGATAGCACTTTACAATCGTGGTGCATAAATAAGCATTATTCTTATACATGATTCTATACATTAGTCATGATAAATTGATGTGTGATTCATCATACAAGTAATTATGAACTAAGCTCTGAAATAATTCATCCTAATACCAAGTCACACACGATTTGTTATCAATTAAATATTTGCTCATTGATCAGTTAGATAACTGTAGTTGGTTTAACTGTTAGTTAAATGCATTAAGTGTAAATAAACTAATAATGTGTCTACCAGTAATGTGTCTGCCAGTAAAGTGATGTGTGATGAGTATCATTAACCTATACTTAATCAACAGTCCCTTAATCACCACCTGTGGCAGTAATGTACCTGAATGCTGGTTGCCACAATGTTGCTGTCTATGGTTTTCATGTAATGCTGCACCCTTGGTGTGATGCTGCCTCATGACCTGAGCAATGTTCTGCAGTCTGCAAGTTTCTACTTTTTCAGACTGGATTACCCTTTTCATCATTTGGGATTGGAAATTTGCTGTTTTGCTGTTTTGTGTGCAGGAATCTTCATCACCTTTATTCCAGACACCTCTGGGCCAGCTCTCATCAGTAAAGACTGTTGTTTGATCTTGTGAGCTGTGGTCAGCTTTATCACTGGCTCAATACATTGGTAAAAGCTTTGAACTCAGACTGTTTGGTTCTGTGTGCTCTGCTCTTGGAACCTCACACATCCCTGTGACACTTACTAATACTATGGTGTACTGGCATCAGTAGGTTGAGAGGCCAGTTCAATGCTCTTGCTGTATAAGTTCAGTTTGACAGTTCTTATCAAAGTGCCCTTGAGCAAGACTTAAATACCCATCACTGTTTTTAATGTGCAGGTGATGTGTCGTCGATGAGGGAGTAATGGCAGGATTGTGTACGGATCAGGTCCAACTTGGATTGAAAAAAATGTTCACCACCATTAATCTGGCTCCTCAGAGAAAATAGCTGGTATCTTCATGCATCTTGAGCAATGAGGAAGAGGAAGCGTCCTCTTCCTGAGAGTATCTATCACGCGAGTCCAGCCTGGATGTTGAATGAAAAATTAACGTTTCCCTCCCCCACAATTGTGTTCCTGTGTAAGGAGTATTCTGTTGTTCAATAAAACACTGTTCTTTTTGCTCATATGAACTCTGATTCCAACTTCTTTTGATTCTCATGTTTATGTCTCCTTTCCACATTACCATCTAAGGAGTCGTGACACAAGTGGGGGCTTGTCAGGGATTTTTTTCCATGAGCTAAAGAAAATCCAAAATTGAGTAACTCAAGTAACTCAATCAACTCATGTACTCCACCATAGAAAAAGAAACAATTGCACTGCTGTTTGCTTTGTAACATTTTGAGATTTACCTGGGATCCAGTGCTAAGTCTGTTAGGGGGCTCACCTACCATAACCCTCTAGTGCTTCTCTCCCAGATGTTCAACAGCAACCAACGTCTGATACATTCAGCCTTGATTATTCAAAACTTCAGAAACTTTAGCGGTCTGACAATGTTCTTGCTGATGCTTTGTCTCATGCTATGTAATCTAGTCTTTAGAGTTAGTTGTAAAATGACGACGTATGGGTTAGGGTGTTACATGACAGACAGGGTAAGGGCAGATCTGTTTGTATATGTGTTATTCTCCTGGTCTCCACCCCTCCTCCCCCTTCTTTCCGCACAGGTACCATCGGTCTAAAAGACCTGCATCTATGGAGCGCAGCTGGCCAATCATCAAGGGCTCCCGTATGTAAGGACTGTGCCTGCAGTGATCCTGACTCTCTACTATTTGCCTGCCTGACATGCTGGTTTTGTGTCTTGTGCTGAAATGCATTGACTCAACTTTGTTATTTAAAATTCAAGCTTTGTGTAGTGAGGTTGTGAAGATAGGTATAAGGATGAGTTTGGCGTACCCTGTACACGTCTGTCTTAATTTTTGGTTAAGGTCAGTTTTGTTGTGGTTAAGACTCAGGTTTTTGTTTTCATTTTTGTATTGAGTTCAGCGTCAGATAGGTCCAGTTTTATTGTATGTTTTTCAGTTTATTTGACACACCCACCTCGTTCCACACTCCGCACAATTATGTTCCTGTTTGTAGTTTTCTTTTTGCTCACATGAACTCTTCTTTTGATTGTCGTGTTTTTCTCCTTTTCACTCTACCATCTAAGGAGTTGTAACACAATTCAGTTGTTTTAGTATGTAACTCCTGTATATCTATGTATTATGAATTTGAACTTACATTTTAATAGTTAAATTTGTACAGCAATAACTGCACAAAAAATAAAGATATCATATTTCTATTATATTACTATTTTCTAGAATTTTTGAATGTGATTTCACTCCAAACATATGAAACATGGAACATCTTAAAACCAAGTGTTTCACAATAATACAAAAATTCTTGAGGTAAGCGAGGATGACAATGATAATCACTTTTTCCTGTGCATTGTTGTTAAGATATAAATAACAATGTAATCCAGGAGGCATATCCAAATGCTCTTCCATCTTCATACAACTCTGTCCATGATGTTTATGGCTCAACTTCTTCCACTCGGTTCTATGAGCTTACAGAATTTTTATCACTTGTAAGATCATGCTTAAAACAAAGATAACTGTCCATTATTATTGCAGCAAAATATACAGTAATATACAGTAACCAGAGCATCACCAGTTTTTGTGTCCACACACACCAGCATTCCAGCCAGCCATGGACAGCAATGAAGCAACACAGAGTGAAATCAGGGACTATACTTTTGTCGAGTTAGCACCACAGCACTCGTATGGTAGAGGGACCACGTGGAACTCAACCCATGCACCTGACACCACCTGTCCTCTGTGGAAACCACCTCTGCCTGTCAACGAGAAACCCAGTGTTGACCACCAGCTTCTCCAGCCCGATCTTCTGAACAAGCTAAAAGGATCAGAGCAGTACACATTCACAGTTCAACTGCAGGGCTCCAGATGGCATGGAAGAGACTGGAGAAGGTTTACGGCGCTCCAGAAGTGATTGAAAATGCTCTCTTGAAAAAAAGCAGATGATCTTCCAAAAATTACAGCAAAAGACGATCACAAGCTGAGAGATTTAGGTGACATCCTCATGTAGCTTGATGCCGCTAGAGTAAATGGATACCTACCTGGCCTTTCATACCTCAACACTTCACGCAGAGTCAGTCTCATAATCCAGAAACTTCCACACAACATGCAAGAGAGATGGCTCACAGTGCAAACGCATTATACAGAACAACATTGACTGTCCCATCTCAGTATTTGTGAACTTTGTACATTAACAGGCAAAAATACGCAATGACCCCAGCTTTGCCAGTATCACAGCAGCAACCTTGTGCACCACAAAGATAAACAGAAACCTCAGCAAACGACAACAATGACAACATAACAGCTGGAAAGGACGCTGACCCTGACAAGGTATGCCCGCTACAAAACAACACTGTAACATCAAGATGTACAGAAATCTGTGGAGAACCCAACAACCCAACAATCCTGCTCCAAGATCTGTCCTCTTTGGGTCTATCCAGCTGGCCAAAGGGATCAGGCCAATTAAGACGTATGCTGTTATTGATGAACAGAGTAACAGATCAGTATGCAGAACAG
>CAESWR010001594.1:164387-200291 GCA_903171835.1 Mullus surmuletus | reverse complement strand
CCAGACCCAACTTTGACTACAGATTAACGGCAGTATTTGTCTTTACCGAGTGTTACGTTCCCACTTCAGTCTAGGGGGTTTGGGAAGGTAACAAGTAAAATAAAACAAAGATTCCCAGATCGGGGTAGGGCGAATGAAACAACAAGTAAAAGTTAACAAAGGGATTTATTAAACTAACAAACAGAACTCCGTCTGCAACACAAAGGATTACCCTAGGCAATCTAACAGCTGGTCAGCTAAAGAAAGATCCGTAGTGGAACCAACAAGTTGGACCAAGAACACCTCCTCCTCCGAGGAGCCCGATACAGCAACACACAACTGTCAAACAGCGGGGAGTGAGCAGGGGCGAGAGAGAGCGAGGCTTCCTCTTCCTGCCTTTTATGTCCCGCAGTCTGATTGCCCATTCAGCTCACCTGGGCAGGTACGGGGGATGGGCAAACTACAGAGGAGAGGGAGAGAGAGAAACAGAGGGCAAGGCCATGCTGCACACAACATACGGCCCCAGCCGTAACACTCCCCCCCCATAAGAACAAACATCTGGTTTGCTTTAACACTATTGCACTCCCTAAATAAGTTTAACCTAAAACAACATAATGCACACAAAAAAACAAACAAAAAACAATTACCCACGGGATAATGCATATCAATGTCATGCTCTAATACACTCGTACGAGACGGTGCATCACCAAACAATGAGGGGTAAGAATGGAGTAGGCCGACAACGTCACCTCGTTGGTCTTCGGAGAGGTGACACAATTGAGAGTCTATCCTTGACAGACACTGAGAGTTGAGCAGCCTACCGCATTGTTGACCAACTGAGGGCGGTGTCAGTTCATCGTCAGACATGGACGCTACACAAACCAATGAGGGAGCTGTGGCATCAGGGACAGCAGTCTCCGGAGTTTTCACCTGCTCTCCCAGGGCAGCTTCTCTGGCAAGATACAGCTTCAACATGTTAATATGACAGAGCCTCTTTTTCCTCCTCCGTTCAGGCGTGTGGATGACATAATCTGTCTCAGACACCCTGCGATCTACCACGTAGGGACCGGTAAACCGAGCAGTGAGCGCAGAACCAGATGCTGGCAATAAAACCAACACTTTATCACCGGGCTGGAACTGACGTGCAATTGCTTTGCGGTCAAACCGTTGCTTCATGCCCTCCTGCGAGGAAGAGCGAGATGCTTTGGCCAGCGTGGACGGACACTGCAATGTCTCTTTACAGTGAATAACAAGATCTTCAACTCTAATGGTGGACGGCGGTCCGGACATTTGGGCACCAATGAGAGAGTCATGCGTTAGTGGGAGGGACACTGTGGGTTCATCGGCTTCTACGTTACTTTCTGCTACCGGGCATTTCACAGGCCTGCCAACAAGGGGCAGACTGTCATCCTTCAGCACCGACGCAAACAGTGTGTCCGATAAATCCACATTTTTCATGTGTTTACGAGCTTCAACTCTAGTAAGAACACCGACACAAAATATCTCGGGAGGTTCCTCTGCTAGCTCATCATGATCACCACTGTTGATGGGAATTCCAACAACTTCGGGGGCTGGATGGACCTTAGCCCCCGCAATATCATTCCCCATGATAAAACTTATCCCATCAATCGGAAAAGAGGGAATAATGGCTACCGGAAAGAAACCCGTGATTAGCTTGGATTCAACATGGACATAGTGAAGAGGTGCAGGTAGAAAACCCATTTCAATACCGCTCACCACTGTACTTGACCCACAGGCGGACTTGGGACTAAAAGGAAGAACACTAGCGAGCGCAAAGGACTGAGATCCACCAGTGTCGCGCAGCACCTTGACATGGCACTGGTCCTCTGTCTTTCCCGTTAGCGAGACAAGAGCATCTGAAATGAAGGGTTTAAAACAGTCATCAGGGGCTTTCAGGACTATAGGCTCCTTACAGGGGGTCACCGTTTTAATCAACCCCATCCCTTTCGGCGGTTTAGGAACCGAACCTGAACCCTGCTGTTTGCGCCTCCGTGCAGAGCAGTCAGCGATCAGATGACCCGGTTTACGGCAGTAAAAACATTGTCTCTCAACAGTGGAACTTCCACGGAAAACCTTACCGGCCACAGGCTGAGTGTCACTGACTTTCTGGTGACCGTCATAGTGGAGGGAATCACACCTTGGAAACACATTTTTGTGGGTTAAAACAAACTCATCAGCCAGAGTGGCGGCTTGCTGCAAAGTGGTTACTTTTTGTTCATTTAGATAAACTACCGTGCGCTCTGGAAGGCAATTTTTGAACTCCTCCACGAGCATGAGCTCACGCACTGAACTCAAGCTGTCTGCTCTACAAGCCAAACACCAACGATCAAAAAGCACTTCCTTTTCCCTGGCAAAATCAATGTATGTCTGATTACTTGTCTTTTTAAGATTTCTAAAACGTTGCCGGTACGCCTCAGGCACAAGCTCATATGCTCGCAAAATCGCATTTTTCACCTTCTCGTAGACTAGGCCATCTTCCACGGAAAGAGAGGAGCAGGCCTCCTGAGCCTTACCGGTTAGCCTACACTGCAACAGAATAGACCACACATCCTTGGGCCATTTAAGCGCTGCTGCAATGCGCTCAAACGCACTAAAATATGACTCGACCTCAGACTCACGAAAGATAGGAACCAAAGAAATATGCTTACTGACATCAAAAACTACCCCGATCTGGGAATCTTTTTATAATTGCCTTCCTTACTGTTGTCCATAATATGGTTTTCTTGGATTTACTTTGTTCTCTTGCTAGAAAATCTGCCTTGCAAAGTTTATTATCATTGCATTTTCAGCCTGTAATGCTCATTTAATGTTTATGTTCTTGTTCTTTTTTTGTCCAGAAAATACTGTTAAAAACTATGTAAACGTGTCATACCTGAAGCCAGTTCCCCATCTCCTGAGAACATCAACCCTGACTGAAAGTGATTTCTTATTGTTACTTATCTAACATTGTTTTGTTTTTCTGAAATGTTGTATTTCATTTAACTTAACTCAACTTTGGCACTACTTACTAAGTTAAGTCAGTCAAAGATGGCTCTTTTAGTTCTTCAGTTGTAATGACTGCCTTTGGTCAAGGACTGTAAAGAATGTTCATGCATGTTTCCTGTTAATAAATATATTTGGAAGCAATTCTTACCTTAAGTTTTCATCCTTGCATTAGAGTAATAGCTTTTAATGTTTTGATGGTATGATGTCATTTTCTGTCATGTTTTTAATGTTAATGTACATTGTGAATATTGCACTGAAGCTTGATATGAAGAAAAATCGTAAATCGAATTGAAATCGAAATATCTGCCAGAAAAATCATTCAGCCCTACTGGCCACTATGTGTTTTACAACCATTCCTCTTTTCAGCATTTTTCACTCCTGCTCTGAGCATGGTAATGAGCATCCAGCCAACCGTGATGCATTTTCTAACCATGTACAAATTGATGGTTAATATTGCTTTGAAGTGCTCATAACAAATGTTTCTGATAGATGTCAGCTTATAATAAAAAGCCATGTAAGGACATGTTTGCTACGTACAAGCACATACCGAAAAATTAGAATGCTGATACATTAGCATAATCCAAAATTTGCTTGCATGTAATTGGGATCCATTATAGAAACATCTTTTCACAAATTAGATTAATTGCCAAATTAACACAGAATGATGTCCCATATAGCCCTGCAAATATTAGTTTCTCGAAACCCCTCTTAACCTAGAGACAAGTACAGGAAAGAAACACCTTCTACACTGCAGAAGAATACTGTTTGCTTTTGTTCTACGCTGTGCACAGTTCACAGATGATGATATATGTAGAATATCAGATTTTTAATATGTACCATCTGCAATAATGATTTGTCACAGACAAACACGCAATTTATCCTTTCAAGGTTATGAGACAAGCACTGCATCATCGAGGGCTTGGATGGATAGGAACTCCTCTGCCCTTGTCAGCAATACAAAACATTGCCCCTCATTTGATGAGTATTCTTCTAGCAATAATCAATCAGGATGGCATTGTTAGCGAGTAACTCCATGTGAAAAGGTCTGCCGAGAACATTGTAAAATCACAAGGCATAATGCACCATGTCAGTAAAGACACAGGGCTCTATTTTCATAGACCAGGCACGAGACCGGAAGCGCGCCGTATCTTGCGCCGGATGCAGGTTAGACCGGTTTTGGTAATTTCGCAGACCAGTACAGACAAGCGCAGGCCGGCAGATTTGAAAGAAGGAGGGCTGTGCCTCTGTGGGTGTGATCACAGGCGACTTTAATCATGGCCAATCAAAGCGGCTCCTTTCATTCCCTTTAAATGCAGCACACGAGTCACACACTGACAGTTTGGTTGCTGGCGTCCTGCCAAGAACCAAACGCAGATAGCACCCATGTAGCTTAGAACAGCAGGTGGAGGAAGAGGTACGGGAGGGAGGCTTCTGCAATAACCACCAAATCACATTGTATCACTTCTCCACTTCACATCAATTTAAGAATTGCAAAGAAATTTAAAAATTCAGCGTATTAATCTATTTTTGTTTCATAGGCTATTTATTAGTATTATTTTTGATGTGTCTAATAAATAATTAATCTGGGCCACATTCAGTTTCATCATTTAATCCAGTGTGATCTAATCTAAGTTATCTCAAATTAATTTTCCATGCGTCATGATGCATGTCACCCATCTTTGGGAGACAAGAGTCGAGTTGACAAATTAAAAATGTCATAAATTCATTCATTCAATGATTCAGACTCGGAATCACTGAATGAATGAATTTATCAAGAGCGGTCATCAAACACTCTGAAATTCAGACAGACTTTCGGGGCTCAGCAGCGCTACCCTGCGCTGGCACCACAGACATGGTCCGAGCAGGCGTAAGCACAGGTCGACTTTCTGACACCACATTGTCACTCTGCTAGGCATATGTCCAATGACACTCCCTGTGCTGCGCCGGCACACCCATCTTGGCTCAGACCGCTCTGCCAAATTGGCAAACACGCACGGCGAGCCATGTGCTGGCACTAAAATCAGGATACGCCGGCATTTGTGCCGCGCCCAACTTGAGCAGTCTACAAAAGTAGAGCCCAAAGTGTAATCATAGTGACAAAAGATTGATTTCAAAACTCTCTCATCTTCGAATCAGAATATAAGGCACTTAATGTTTTGATGATATTGCAATATGTGCCAGAAATTCAAATTAATTTTTTTCCTCAGCACGATTGCTTACTTTTCTTTCAGTGGATCTGTTGGACTTGATAGTGTTATTGCTGTTTTTAAAAGATAGATCATCGTGCTTGCCTTTTGTACATTTGTTTTCTCTTACAGCACCTTTGCAGCCCACTTCCTTATGTCAACATACAATTTCTTATTTTTTTTTCTTTTTCCACTTACACCTTGATTTTGTGTTGCTTCCCTTTACACTTGACTATAAAGTATCATATTGTATTGTATCATATTGTATCATATTGCATCTCATGAGAAACTTTTCTAATGAGTCAAAGATGTTGCTTTCCCGTTTAAGTATCATGGGTAATGTAATAAAGTCCATAATGTCCACCATGAATAAAACAACATCATCAAAGTTTTTGTTTTAATCTAATAGTGTTGTGACTTCTATAGGATCTTGTACTTTTATCTTGTGGCAAGTGTGTGAATGGTCACAGCACATGTAAAATAAAATAAGATTTAACTGCCAGAGCCTTGTTCTATATATCAGTGATTCTTAAAGGTCACCTTCCAAGCCAAATTAATTTTCTGAAGATTTTCTAACAGCATATGTGTCCCCATAGCATGAGCATGAGGTCCAAAAATGAAAAAAATTCTATCACCTCATCTACATGAGTTCTCAATTTTTTGCCCACTGCGAGATGAAACGAGCGGATCTGAGAGTTGGAAACCTGTGACGTGGAAGTCACTGGCCACTCCCCCTGGCTGTAGTGGAGGCTGCTGTCGACCAGCTCCCAAGATAAAATGAGCCTTACTATTAGCTGGAGCTAGCTTTAGTTAAATGGTAGTAACTAAAACAATACATATGATCAAAATAAGAGCTTTAGAAAAAAATTAACCAACCATTCTGAAATGTTCTGCTGCAGGTGCAGAATCTGAACATGTTCTGGAAAGGGAATCTCTACTTCTGTGTCCGATTCTGGTTCAATTAGGTACGGTTGAACAACAGTGTTTCTGTCGTTAAAAAAAAACAGCGTATAGTACTCTATGAACGTACACCAGCGAAAAAGCTGCATCCCCTGCCCAATAGGTGCGTGGAGTGGGCGTTGACATTTAAAGGTATAGGCACAGAAACAGCCAGTTCTCAGGAGAGCTCACTAGAGCCACTTTTAGACTGGTTGAAATAAAGTACCAAAGCTGAATCTGCGGGAAAAAACTTTTAAAATAATGTTTTTGGTCCTCTGGCACCTAAATGTAATTTTGTCAAATACTCCATAGAAGGTGACCTTTAAGGAGCTCAAGGACACAGCTTTTTCTAAAATGACCGAAGAAAAAAAAACACACATTGGCTGCACTACATACAGTACACTCCAACAACTCTAATGTGTCACTTCAGGATAGCTTTGAATGCAACTACTTCACAGCTTTGAATGAACTACTTTACAGAACCACAGCATAATAGTATGCCTGTATATTTCACAGACGAAGAATCCTAGTTCCTTTTGTTGCTTGAGAGCTCTCTCATTTCTTTTTGTTGCGGTTCCAAAATGAGCTTCTTCAAGTGAATGGTTCTGGAGGCTCCACATTGTTAGATACCACCTGTTCGTAATGAAGGCATTTGTTTGGCTTCTTTGCTCCAGATAAGAGTGCAAAGGACTACAAGGGTTGATGCATCACAGGACCAGCTACATTACGGGTTCTTGCTCTAATACTAATATATTCACATGCCTGTAAAGATTCTCAGTCATGTGGGCTATAGGATGTCTTAGTGGTCCAGAGTCCAGATTCACATGCACTGTGAAAAGGAAGAATTACCATGAGCCAGAAGTGCACTTGGATGCTCTGATGACCCCATTCTGTCATAGTGTATCTGATGTAAGTTGACCTCCCTGACTAGCCATGAGGAGAGATGCTTCACCAATGACAAACGTTCTCCTAAAGTGAGCAGATGAGAAACAATGGAGGGACTGAAAATGTAAGTTTGTGGTGCGTCGATAGTTTACTGAGATTATGATAAATTGGCAAAAAGCAGTAAAAATAAAGAAAAATGCTATTATTAGAATTTGCTATTGCTAATGTTTAGAACAGCATAATGAGGGCATCAGTCACACGGAAACCCCTTTCACAGAGCCCAAAAAACCCGGGTTAAGCTGGGATGACACCAGGTGATTGGTTCACTCAGCATTTTGATCTGGGTCACATCGCCGTATCTAATGTAAGTTAACCTCTCACCGACTAGCTATGAGGAGAGATGCCTCACCAATGACAAATATTCTCTTAAAGTGGGCAGATGAGAAACACTAGAGGGACTGAAAATGTAAGGCCATGGTGCGTTGATACTTTACAAAACTGACAGCTGAGATCATGATAAATTGGCAAAAAGCAGTGCAGGTAAAGAAAAAAGCTATTATTAGATGAGTTTAGAACAGGATAATGAGGGCATCAGTCACACAGCCCCAAAAACACAGGTTAACCCGGGATGACGCAGGTGATTGGTTCACTCAGCATTTTGATCCGGTAATTAGGGGGTGCATGTTGATGGCAGGAGCCATTGTTCACTTCCTGTGTTCCAGGCCACTATGAAATTGTCTCAGTGTGAAGTCTTTGTTGTGAAAGAGATTGCCACAATGGTTGCACTAACCACCTGCCGCCATCAATCACAACAACCCCTCTGCACACACGTGTGCGACTGTTCACATACACTCATACACATTACACACTGGCATCGCAGGTTAAAATATTAGTGTATTCCTTTAAACATTGTAGATGCAGTCTTATTGATAAAAGTAATAATACAGAATTTTGTGGATGTCTTACAATGAAAACCCCAGAGACCTTCCTTTTCATTTAAGTGCTGCTTTCTTTTAGTTTAAATTATCAAAATAAAGTTAAAATATGACTTTCATGCTTCTTTAGGTTCTCTCTCAAATGAAGATGAGTAGTTCATTCAGCATAGATGTCAATAAGTCCACATCATTCGACAAATTAGTTAAAATTGTGCCTCATGCCATTCAGTCTTATCTTCATTTTCTCACAGCTTTTGATGGAAAACAAACATGTGTATGCAATTCATAGTATATATTTGTTTTTGTTTTTATGCATATTTTACCTCCACCCTTCCCAGTGATGTGTTTACAGTCCTCTACAGTATCCGGTGTTTCCTGTATGCTGTATTATATCTTATGCAGAAATAAATCATGTGTGCCTTGCAATAGTTTGAATTTGGACTGATTCTTAAGCATATTGACTCTAACTCATCTTACATTTAAGGTTCAATGTTGTTTTCCTAGGATGTTTTGGCAGTTGAGCATCAATTCATTTAAATGAGCAAACATAATAAATTCAATTTAAAGTTACGCTACGCAAACCAAGGCTGAGCAATGCCAGAGTAGATTTTTATACCATAGACCATAGACTGAAGATTTGTTGTGAAATTCACCCTTTCAACTAAGACGTCAAAAATCTCATGATTTTGTTGTAAGCTCTGACATAATACCTGCTTTGTTTCCTGTATTAGCCTGACTTGTGCAAGTCTCAGATTAATTTTGTTGACTAGAGGAAAACTTATATACACTAAGGGTTTCTTCAAAATGCTTGTTTAATAAGAGCATATATGGTAGACTCCCAGGAATAAGGTGCACTGATGCTGTCATGGTCATGTATGTCTTCATTTCATCTACTAAATTCAAAAGTGTGACCTCTTTTCATGAAGAATTCAGCGCTGCTGTCTCTCCTGCACAACAAAGTGACAATATAGCCCAGTGTCAACCTGCGTATGCATAATATTATGCAAATGGTCATGCTCAACTGCATTGTGCAAATACATGCCCTTGGATCAGAGCTCATTCAGAAGAGCTGTCCTCTGTGGGAATAAATCCAGAGAAGACCTCATATCCATGTGACATTCAGTTATCTACAGTTGAAAGGACTCAACTTTGAGCTGCTCCTTATACACAAAACAGTCACCTCAAAACACCATAAATCAACAATTAAATGGCGGTTCTCAAAAGCCTTTACTGTGCTTATCTTTTCACAGGTTACCATAAATTAAGTCATTTTCCTTTGCAATATTTATCGCAGGTAATGTGCAGATCAACTTGAAATAAACAAGATTTGATTATGAGTCCTGTAAGCAAGCCTGAATCATATTTGGAATCTGAATTCACCATCATTAATTCATTAAGTGTGATATTTGTGTAGTGATTGAATGGGGGGGGAAAGCCTTATGGGCTCTATTTTCATAGACCAGTCCATGCGAAGAGCAGCTGCACCAAAAGTAGGGCTACATCTTTATGGGTAATTTGGTAGACAAGGCACAAGCTGCACAACCCTGCGCATCTGAGAAAGGTAGGAATATGCCGCTGTGGGTGTTATCACAGCCGATTTTAATTATGGCCAGTCAAATTGGCTCCTCTCATTCTCTTTAAATGTGGCACGCGCAGTGACATGTTAGTCACTAATGGCCAGTCGAGACCTGATAACCTGATTACAGCAGGTTGAGGGAGAGTTACAGAAGGGGGGAATTATGCAATAATGTACACCAAAATATGTCGTTTGGTGTATCATTTTGCATGCCACCCGCCTTTGATTGACATCAGATGCAATGGACAAGAGTCAAAATGATAAATTAATAATTCAATAAATTCATGTCTTCAATGATTCGGAAGATTGATAAATGAAATACATCTGTGCACCCAATCACATCCACCAAAGTGCCTTTAGATCAGCTGCGCTCTGCTGCACCGGCAATTAGACATGGTCTGAGCTGGTGTAAAGACAGCAAATTGTCACTCCACCGGGCGCATTTTCATCAACACTCCCTCTGCTGCACCAGCACAGCCATCTTGGTGCATCCCAGTCTACCAAATTGGCAAAAGCTGCAGTGCGCCTGGCACAAGACTCAGGATGCGCCGTCTACAAAGATAGAGCCCTATCTTTGATGAAGCAAATAGAGGGAAAAACAGTGCAGTTATCGTCTTTTGAACATTTCTATATTAAGTGAAGCCTGCTTAAATAAGGAATGTATGCCTGCAAAATACCCCAGTGCTACATCGATGAGAGGAGGGGACATTCAGGAATGAGGGGAGAGAAGAAAGTGTGTTTCTGTAACTAGCAATGGGAATCAAGAACTGGTTCTTCTTGAGAACCAGCTCGCAGTGACCTGATTCCTTAGAATTGTTGGCCTGCTTGCCAAATGATTACACTCATCAATTCTGCATTCAGTGTACATGCATGAAATGTATTATGCCCGCTGCATTGTTTGGTTCAGTAAGATGCCAAAATAAACAACAGAAGTGCTATATTTTATGAAAAACAATGACAGCAGAGCAGCTTGCAACATTTGCAAAGCTTCCATTTCATCAAAGGGGAGAAATACTTCCAAAATGCAACATTTTTCCACACAGCCTAAAAGTATTTAGCAGGGATATCATGTTGATGATGTTTGATATGCTAGACTCCGATGCTATTCAATCTCCACCAAGCAGAAATAGCAACAGATCATTTGTTTATAATATCGAAGAAAACATTTAACTTAAGCCCTGTCACTTATGTTAACGTAAGTGCCATTTTAATATGAAAACCTGCTTTCAGAGATAAAGATGTGAGTTACCCTCACCAAATTATAAACAATAAAAGAATTGATAAGGAATCAGATTAATAAGGAATTGGAAATCACTAAATTCTTGTTTTCCCATACCAACCCATAACTAACTATCTTGCTGATCCACAACCAAGAGATTATTTCGCACAAGACAAGATGGCCACAGAGCCTGCAGCATCACCCAGTGTCCCTCTCATGGCCTATTTGAAGCTCGTTCTCTGGTGCCCAAGAGAGGGTAGCACAAGGCCACACCATATGGTGTTCTATGTGGTAGGCCGCAGCAGGAGAGCTGAGCTGCAAAAAGGATTGTATCTGTTGGACTAATGAATGTTTCTGTGATCCAAGATCTCTTCGTAACCAGGCTGGGAACCCTTCACCCCATGGCAGCTTTGCCAGGCAGCTCAAACAAGCAAAAGTCATCCCACTTCACAGGAGGAACAGATGGCAGCACATGATCTTGACTGCTGACGAAGACACTGTGTCTAGAAGGATGCTGTTTAAGTCAATTACATTGTCTCTCTCATCCTCTTTCTACTTGCGTTTCTCCCCAATGCTCTTTGTGATCCTATAGCCCCGGAATAATAAGCAGTCAGTGTGTTTTCTGATAACAGCTCCATTACAGCTCACAGATAAAGCTGCATAGATCTCAGCAGGTGCTACACAGCAGCAGGGCTCCGTAATAACAGTGGAGGCTGTCACATTGACACGTAATTATTATGTTGAGGTTGAGGCTAGCTCTGAAGAAATTACATCAACACCTAAAATGTACCTCTTGAGGTTTTTTAAGCTTTTATGTTAGCATTCTCATGCTTTACAGACAGACGGACAAAAGTTGAACAACAAATGGACCGTAGTAACAAGGTTCTAGCATACATTTTATACACCAATATGTTCATTTTTTGTTTTTATATAAATTAAAAGTCTCAAATTGAAACTTTATTGCCTAGGACTGGAGAATGCAGGTTGACCTAGACCAGAGATTCAATTTCCCACCCGAGATCATTACTACAAACCTCAGCCCGGACCTGGTCTTGTTGTCAACCTCTCAGAAGTCGCTATTCATTGTGGAACTAACTGTACCATGGGAGGCAGCAGTTAGTGAAGCATATGAACGTAAACGAACTGAAGTACTCCGACATAGCAACCGAGGCAGAACAACGTGGCTGGCGTGCCCAGGTGCGTCTGGTTGAGGTCAGCTGCAGAGGATTTGTTGCCACGTCCACAACCAAGCTTCTTAAGGGAATGGGAGTGCGAGGACAGGCCTTCCGACAGGCCGTCGAATCACTGTCAGAGGCTGACAAACGAAGCAGCAAGAAAGGACCCTAACTGGGCTGCAAAATGACCATCTGGGGGTAAAAGCAGAGGGGGGCACACCTGGGACGCCAGCCAGAACTACACAATTTTCGATTTGGTTCTTCAACTCAAAATCCAAATTCTGTTATTCTGAACAAAAAAAATGTCTTTTACAACAAAACAACTAAGCTTTTAATGATGTTGAAGTAACAGAATCTATGCCTTGTAAACCACAAATTCCATCTATAAATGTTTTATGATATTGAGAGTGGGTCAAGCAGACTGGCACCTCAAGGCAGCGGTTCAGACAGCCTGCTGCCATCGCCACTGTTAAAACTGTTTACAAGATGGCTGCTTTTCTTTGTGTCTTAAAAGGTTTTCAGGCTAATGATGACAGCCCAACCAACAAATGAACACTGTAAAAAAATAAAAGTTGAATAAAGGCAGAACTTGTTGACAGTGAGGGCATCTCATTCATACCTTTTTTTCTCCAAGATAAAAACAAAGCATTCAGCAGAGTGTATGGATATTTTTAGGTGATTTGGGGTTTTAAAAGACTATTCTTTGAAATATCACAAATGCCAAGACACCACATCAAATAGGTGGTCTGATACCATGTCTGATACCAAACAGCAGTGTTAGTTGGTGCTATGACTCCTTCCATGGAAAAAAACCTCAAAACCTGCACTCTCCCAGTTTCCGGATTTTTTCAAAATGTTCAAATCGCTGCTTCAAATTTATGTTTACCTCAACGTGGGTTTAGTACAGCTAGTCACACACATCTACCCAACTGGAAACACCACCTTTTTCCAAAATCAGTGCAAAAGCTGGGAGCAAAATGTTTTAGCATTTTCAAGTTCCCTTAAAATATGATCCTTTTCATATTTCAATTTGTTCTGCTAAAAAAAAGCTGCTTAGGTGTCTTTGATTCAGTGCTGAGGCAGGCATAGCAGGTGCTTCTTCCAAAGTGCCAGGAGTCTCTTACCAAAAAAACACATTAAAACCATTATTGCCCTATGACAACCATGTTATTTTTGAAGTAATAATGTAATGTTTCACACTTTGCATTCAAAGGAGGATAAAAACAACTATGTATGTACAACTGTACATAAGCCTGAAGGTAAAAATGAGACAGACATTCTCAGTGCAGGTCGTTCCTACCCACATCTATCAGACTGCACAGCGCCATATCCCAGTAATCACACCACCACCTCATGTGCAATATTTTTCCTTTTTCATGTGAAAATAGTCATACATGGACATATATCGTCCATGTGCAATATTCACGCCACATTCATGATCAGTACATCATTTGCAAATATATAGTATGTCTTATTAGTAGTTTTATTTCATCTTATCTATTTCTTATTCTTACGTTCTGCAATTCCTGTGTCCCCTTTCTTTCTATTTTTTGCTCTTCTTTGTACATTGCCCTTGTTCCACACTTTTCCATGTATTATAATAAAGAACTTCTATCTGTACTTCTAAATAGTCCTTGAAAATTACGCAATTTGAAGTTTGTCCACAATGTGACTTGAGTTTACATTTGGTCACCCAGCTGACATCTCACCAACTCCATTTCCTTCTCTTACACACTGGATTGCATACAAACACATAGAACATTACAGTACTGTACTGACTTTCTCCACTCGTGAAGCAAACAAACATCCTTTGAGCCCACTTACTTACCATACATACTTACTTACCCTCAGACTTAAGGCTAACATGACCCTGCTACTGTAAATTACCAAAACAAGCACACACAGGCACACATCATCTTGCAATGTGTTCACTTGAAGGCACAAAGGCTCATCCAATCCCAGCTATCCTCCTACAAAGGACATGGCAAGAGCTACTGCGGCACAGGAAACTTACTGCATTAGTGTGAGTGTGTGTGTGTGTGTCTGTGTGTGTGTAGTGCGGCAGATGGAGATGAGCACTTCTAGTCAAGTCTGTCTTCCCTCCTGAAATGATTTGAATTACTGACAGTCCAGTATGAATACAAGAGAACAAAAACCACAATATGGTTTGCTCTCTCCAACTCTCCATGTTGCCTCCATAATGAGCTATCTTGGGCTAATTAATAATTTAACATACAAAGAAAAATCACCATTGTATAAAAAATCAAGTGTTTGTTTTTACTCACAAAGGCATTTAGTGAGACAAAGTTAGAGAATGATACTATATGCAGTTGCACCTTTATATTTTGCTCATTCGGAATTTGTAAAGAAACTGATCTAGATCAGTGATTCGCAACTTTTGGTTCATGGACCTGTTCTGGCTGGGTCGCAAAACAGCTGGTTAAAAATAAGCAAATAGGGCTTTATCTTCATAGACCGCACAAATGCTGGTGCTGTCTGAGGAGATACACATTGCGCAGAGACAATTTGGTGCCAGAAAGTTGTCTTGCGCCTGCTCAATCCACGTCTAACTGCCAGTGCAGGGGAGCTCAGCAGATTGAACAATCAAATTAACTTGAGTAACAGTCTACGGCTTTACAATACCCAAGAGTATATTTTAGTGATTGTGTAGTAAGGTCAAGGCTGCCACTCCATCCTTGCGACCCCTGTCCCTGCAGCCTTGGAAGCCCTGTCTTCTCCGCACGGCTCAGAGTTCTTTCTCATTCCTTCAACAAACAGACAACTTTGGTCTAATGGGGTTCGCCATGGTCACGCCCTCATTATGATAGCAAAAGTCTTGGTGATTGCCACGGTCAGCCCTTCAATGTAGCAAAGGCCTTGGTCACCCCCTTCAATTTAGCAAAAGTCTTGTTAATCGCCATGGTCATGCCCTTCGCTGTAGCTAAAGTCTTTTAATACATTTTCATCTTCACCACTTAGGCCATTTTGATGTAAGAAGTCCAGGGCGTTTTGAAAAAGAGGCTGTTGCTGGTGACATTACGATCAAAGGCTTCGTCACAGCGATAGCTATTTTCTTGTCCTTTTTGTAGTTCGGGCTTCACCAACTGCGCACACGGCAGCTCCTGGAAGTCAGACCGTATTAAAATTTTTGAAACCCTGAATAACTTTTGATCTTCAATATATGTCTGCTTACAAGCCGAGTTTGAGCTTGCTAACATGAATCCCCTAGGATTGCCAGCCCTTTTTGAAGTCCTTGAAGTGACTGGTTTCTCCTCCTTGAGCCACTTTTCATTGTTTTTTCTGGAAGACTACAAATTATCAAATCTTTTGCCAGGCCCGACAATCCTGGAAGGTTTCATGACTTTTTAAGCAAGTCCAGGGGGTCAAAATCACTGTTAATGGCAAGGAATAAATAACAATAATAATTATTATTAGTCCACGATTTGGAGACATTTCAAACTTGATACGCCGACAAGTCCAACAGCGATGTGCAGTATCTGCAACGCTAACGTTGCTAACGTAGCTCCGACGTGAGTTCAATGACACTTTTAAGTTTAACTGTGCACTGGTTAGATGCGAGTTGTTCATCTCGCAGCGCGATGCTCCGGGCAAAAAACCTCCACGGATCACACACAGGAGACGCAATTTCGGCTACTATAAAAGAAATGCCTGATCAGTGGCGGATTCCGCTGATAAAAGTGCAGGTCATTTTGAGGGATAATGCCAGCGATGGCGATGGCAATGTTTACATGGAAGTCTTACTTTTTGCTGTGTGCTAATGTACAATTTGATATTTGTTAATAAATAGTATGAAGTACATTTATATCTGTATTAATTTGTTACCTTTTTTTTTTTAACAAGGCTAATGTCAAGCCTGATGCCTTCACTCACAGGGCAAAGTATACAGTTCATTCATTCAACAGTAGTATCGGATCGGTATCGGATATCGGCCAATACGCTCAGCACAGGTATCTGTATCGGATTGGATCGGTAAAAACTGGATCGGTGCATCTCTAATTGAAAAAGCTACAATGTACAATGTTGTGAATTTGAATCACTACCACTTACTTTAAAACAGAGATAATCTGAATTATCTACTCTTGTGGAGGAAATTGCAGATACAAAATACAGCACTTTCACGGTCCAAGAGATGGTTATCCTGCCAGAGCAATGATGTTTTGGAGTGTCCCTCCATCCAAAAGTCTTAATTGCACAATTTCTGGTGCCAAATTTATCACTCAATCAACCCAGCCTGAAAAGTAGGTGCTCTTTCTCAAATTCACCACAAATCCTATTCTTAAACCATCATGTGTGTCGCACGCCCAGCTCTATTCTTGCACACTCACCTCAGAGCCCCTCACAAATGAAAATCAGTTCCATATTAAATACGCTCTTCCTGAGCTAGGGTAAACAAGAGGTGACTTTGAACCAAAGTGGATGAAAAATTGAGAGGGATGGGACGATTTGAGAGGTTTAAGAATACTAACCATAGTACCTCTCAGCCGCCAAACCGTCTAGGTCATCAACAAAAGTACGTGGTATATGTTTAATAAGATAAGAATGTTTACCTCGGTTTAATAGAAGCTAACAGACGATATTCATATCATGAGCTTTGTTGCCAAATACAATTGCTTGTGTGCATGCTTTTGAATAATGCATTCTTCTGGTTGAAGGCAGCATCAGTGTCCTCTTTATGGCATGTGCAGTCACACTATGATTCCATTTATATACTGTGAGACATTTCAATCTGTGAATGATCACTTCAAGAAAGAAACAGCAAATTTAATTAATTTCCAAGAATCATCAGCAACGCCAGCACACTATGCCTCATTCGCCAAAACTTTGAACTAGGTTTTTTTTTTTTTTCCAAAAGGTCAGAGATCAAAACACATTCTACTCCAAAATCTGACCTCACAATAAAGCTCCAAAGAGATGATCTGAACTTTTCTCATTAGCTCCTGCTGACAAGTGAAGGGCCCTTGATGTGTCACCCATGCATTGGAAAAGAATCTCCTGGCTCTTCCACAGTGGCGTTATGGATAAAAATGTTTCCCGGTATTCCTTCAAGAGTTAGATCTAAAATGTCCGTACAGCACCGTGCTACGCCTTCTGGTTAGAAAGGTTGATTAAGCCGTCTGATCCGAAAAAAATAAATAATATTTTCTGAAGCGAAACAGCGTCAAGAAGTGATTGAAATCTACCCCAAACTCAATACGTCCAAACCTACACAGTTTCTTGATGGAATACAAACAGCAGGCAGGAAGGAGATCAGTGAACAAAAGCTAACTGTAAGCCAGCTGAACATAGTAGAGGTCATACAGCAAGACAGCAGCACACACACACAAAAAACACCCTTCAATTCTAGCCCTCCTCTTTTCATTCACTAGCTGGCAGGCTGCTGGCTTGAAATGAGAGAGGCTAAAGGCACTGACCCAGCACTCTGTAGGTGTGGGTGTGTCTATGCTATTAGTTCTGTTTTGGAGGTGACTGAGACCATGTTAATTCTCTAATACACATATACACAAACAACCATGCACCCCATGCACACACAGTTGCAAAAAAAATGCCTCAATCTACCTTAAAACAACAAGACCAACCCATAATTTTAACATTTATTTATTCAAGTGTCAGTGGGACTGTCACTTTGATTGCCCAGACAGATAATGAATGTATTAAAGAGAATTCTTTATTATACCAGTTACAACAATTCAATTATCACAATAAAGAAAGAAACTGTCCAAGTTTAGGCAGTTAATATAGTCGTGCCATAGGTTGATGGTGTGGAAACTACTTGTTGAAATCCAAAAGACAAGAGTAGCCTCATGAAAACATGAAATCAGTAACTGTTTAAAGAATGTGAATAAGCATAAACTGTAAATGCCATCAAGACTGTATAAAGGCAGGAAATACAACCAATTAAAGTGCGAGCTAAAACCATGTTTTGTTTTTATCAGCCTGAATTACGGTAGCTCTTATGATGACCATACTCTCAAAATCAGCTCCAGTTGAAGAATACCTTTGTAGTATATGGACATTTTACAATGGACATTTTTATTTTGTTGAACAACATCTCCACTATTCCAACAGACATGAAAAGTGTTAATGCATATCGAAAATGGAACAAATAAAACTGGGGGGATAAATAAAAACAAATAAAACAAAAACAAAACTACTGCTATTGTTTTCATCTTCATCTCCTTCTTGCTGGCCACTATCAGCAGCTCCTATAGGGGAATCCTGAGATGTTACCAGGCCAGACGAGATATAATCCTTCAGTGTGCCCTGGGTCTACTCTAGGGTGTTATCTCGGATGTTGGGCAGTATTGTAGTGATAGCATTACATTTAAGTCACCCCCCCGCCCGTAGAATTTATTGCAAGTGTCTTCAGCAGGACAATGAACATCTAACTGCTCCTGATGAGCAGACTGGCACTTTATATGGTAGCCCCAACTAACAGATTGTATACCATTTAGGCAGAAAAGCTTGGAAGAAACATCTCCTGGATGCTCTGGGACGCATCTTCAGTGATGTGTTCAACATCAGACACCCTACCCAGGTGACCCAGCTAGGGGTGGTCAATCCCTGACTTGCGCCCCAGTAGCCACGGATTAGCCCTCTTGATCCACAGCCACCTAGTGGCTTTCTCTGCGGCTTCGCTGGCGGATTGGATGGTGGCGATACTTGGCGCGTTTCTCCTCATTTGATTCCTCGATTCACTCTTCCCAGGGCACTGTAAGTTCCAGCGTGGTCAAGTGTTTTGAAGCCTCCGAGGTGATGATCATGTCTGCCTGGTGAGATGTTGTTGCAGGAGTAAGCCTGATGTTTTAGATTTAGATTTAGATTAGATTCAACTTTATTGTAATTACACATGTATGAATACAGGCAACGAAATGCAGTTTGGCATCTAATCAGAAGTGCAAGGAGCAGCAAGTGCAGTGTATTACTGTATGTACAGTATGAGAAATATATACAGATAGTTTAGTTATGTACAGTTGGGGCCAGTAAGAAAGGTGATTGTAAGTTAACATAAATAATGATGTAATTGTGTAGTGCACAAGTGTGCTATACAAATTTACAGACAAGAGGTGTAATGAGCAGTACAGTGCAGATATACAAAGGGGGCAGGGTGAGAGGAGTCCTTGAGGATGCCACATGCCTGCCGTATGCATCGCTTCCTCTGAACATCCTCAATGGCAGGGAGTGAAGTCCAAGTGATGCGTTGTGCGGTTTTCACCACGCTCTGTAGTGACTTGTGGTCCACTACAGAGCAGTTCCCGTACCACACTGCAATACAGTTTGTAAGGATGCTCTCCATTGCACAGCGGTAGAAGTTGCTTAGGATGTCAGCAGACAGGTTGTTTTTCCTCAGCGTCCTCAAGAAGAAAAGGCGCTGATGGGCCTTATTAATCAGGTTGGAGGTGTTCAATGTCCAGGTAAGGTCGTCAGAGATGTGTGTTCCCAGGAACTTGAAGCTGGAGACACGTTCAACAGCCATGCCATTGATATGGATGGGGTCATGTGTCCCTCCCTACTCCTTCCGGAAGTCAACAATGAGCTCCTTAGTTCTGCTGGTGTTGAGGAGCAGGTTGTTGACAGCACACCATGCAGCTAAGTGCTCAACCTCTGCCCTGTAGTCAGACTCGTCATTGTCTCTGATAAGTCCAATCAACGTGGTGTCATCTGCAAACTTAATGATGGAGTTGGATCCATACATTGGCTTGCAGTCATGGGTAAAGATAGAGTAGAGGAACGGGCTTAGCACACAACCCTGTGGTGCTCCAGTGTTGAGTGTGACAGCGGTAGAGCAGTTGTGTCCTGACCTAACATGCTGAGGTCTGTTGGTCAGGAAGTCTGTGATCCAGTTACAGAGGGAGGTACATTCCAAGATCTTCAAGTTTGGTGGTGAGCTTGGAGGGGATGACTGTGTTGAATGCTGACTTGAAATCAACAAACAGCATCCTAGCATAAGTGTTCTTGTTCTCCAGGTGAGAGAGAACACAGTGGATTGCCGTGGATATAGCTCCTCTGTGCTTCTGTTGCTGCGGTAGGCAAATTGGTGAGGGTCCGGTGTGGGGGGCAGGCATGTCTTCAGGTGTGCCAGGACCAGTCGCTCAAAGAATTTCATGTGAGTGCGCAGGTGTGAGTGCTACTGGGCGATAGTCGTTCAGGCACGTTGGAGAGGAGTGTTTTGGCACTGGCACAATGGAGGTGGTCTTGAAGCACGCTGGTACTACTATCGCTGAACCTTTAGCTCATCCTCCGAGGACACTTTTTGTGGCTGATTTACCGAAAAAGGACTGAACGGAGGAAACGCTGGGCTTGCTTGTTTTATTATAATCTATTTATTTTTAAGTTACTTAATTTCTCACACACAGTTCTTCCACGTTATTGAGAAATAAATTATCGAAATTCAATGTTTTGAATATTTTTTCTAATATACAAAATCATTTTAATTACATATGCAAAAAGTACCCGAAAACAGGTACCGAAAAATACCGGTATCGATTTGCAGGTACCGAGTATCGGTACCGTATCGGTTAAAATGTGAAAGGTACCCATCCCTAATTACATTTATGCCTTGCCACATGCTACGGGGGTCGGAATTGAGGAACCTCCACCTTCCGCTTGTAGGCTAGCTTGACTTGTTTGATGCCCGTCTTCAGGTCCGCCCTGGATGTACTGTAGGCCTGTGCGTCACCTGATCTAAAGGCACTGTTACGTGCCTTCAGCTGAAGCCGCACTTCTCTGTTCATCCATGGCTTCTGATTAGGGTGCGTGGTGATCTGTCTCTCTGTGGTGACACTGTCGATAGTGGAGTTGATGTATTTCAGTACTGAGTAGGAGTAGGAGTCGATGTTTGTGTGGGAGCTACAGGTAGCCTGTGAGGCAAACTGACTCCAGTCTGTGTCTTTAAACCTGTCCTGGAGTACAGAGTCAACCCCCGCTGGCCACACTTTGATGGTCCTCACTGATGGCTTCACACGGTTGATGAGTGGTAAGTACTTGGGTTTGAGAAACAAAGAAAGGTGATCAGACTGATCCAGGTGGGGGAGGGGTGTAGCTGTGTAGACTCCAGCAATGTTTGCGTAAACATGGTCCAAAGTTTTGTCCCCTCTGGTGTGGCAGGAGACATGCTGGTAGAACCTTGTAAGTACTGTCCTGAGGTTGGAGTGGTTGAAGTCACCCGCCACAATGAATGCAGCCTCTGGGTGTGCACAGAGTGTTTGCACTGGGTGTTTTACACATGTAAAATTAATCATTTCCATTATTGAACAGCTCATTAGAGATAACTGTTATGATAGTAAAGCGAATTGAATTACTTACAGAGGTTTGGGGAAATTCATTTTATATCAGTGATGGAAAATGTCATTTGTGTGTTTATGAGTCTCAAAAACTGCATACTCGCTGCCACACAAATACACACAGAGGACTGACATGGATTTTATTTTTGTAGACATAGCACAAAACATGGTGGGGTTAGATCTTATTTGGTGATTTGGTGAATCAGCTTGCAAGGATGCACCGCCGTAGGTGTGATCATAGACAACTTTAATCATTGCCCATTAGATCAACTGTTCTTGTCACAGTCACAATCTGGTGAAATTGAAGTCTAAGTAAGAAGTAAGAGATTACAACAGGTGAGGGAAGAGTGATGGGAGGAGGGAGGAGGGCTGGGGAGGATGTCTTCAATAACACGTCACTTAATTGGTCAACAACTTTTTTTTGTTTCCTTGGTATTTTTAATTGATTTTGTGAATTTGATGGGTGTCTAAATGATGCAATCGAAGCAGAATTTGTGAAGGATAAAGAGTATTTCTAAAGTTATGTAATTTGCTATAGACAATTTTTCATGCCTCATACACCTTTGATTTATATCGAGTGCAATGGACAAGAGTCAAGTTGATAAATGAATTTATTCATTAATTAAGAAGAGTTGCTTACTCCTGTTCCCTATTCATTAATAAAATACATCTGACATCTACCAAACATCACTGTGGCGTCTGGTATCTGTTTGCATGCGCACCTGATCAGATCCAACAAAATCACTTTAGATCAGCTGCATAAGTTAGTTGGCCTAAGTGCAGCGCAACTTTCTGACCCGACACCAGGCACATCTCCATAGACATTCCCTCTGCTGCGTCAGCACACCAATCTTGCCGCGTCCCAGCCTACCAAAATGGCAAATGGACAGTTGCATTTGTTCTTGCGCTGGTACGAAAATGCAGATGCGCTGGCATTTGCGCTTAGACCAAGCTGCACTATCTACAAGAGTCCCATGTGCTGCTGCAAGACATGTAATCTCCATCTCCACACATCAAAAATTCATGCAAACCCATCAACAAACTAATACTGGAGCAGGGTTGTTGAAAAATGAATAATCCCCCCAAACCTCCAAATCTGAAAGTTAATAAGCATGAATAATGGATATGGGGACAATAAGTAATGACAAAGGAATAAATGACATTCAGGAGCTAACAGAGAGTTTGATGCAGTGCTGAGATCTTTCATCTTTCAAGTTCACAATACCACACTTTCATTGAGAAGTTCAGGGTTGTGTTGAAATATGTCACACTGTTCATCCAGATCAAAATAGAAAAATCTAATTTTTCTGTCCCCCAGCTAAGGAACGATGTATTACTGGATTTCCTGAGGTCAGGACAATGTAAGATATTGTGAGTCACAGACTACAGAGATACATAAGCACATAGCCTATTGGGTCCTTTTAAGGCAAATTGTGATGAGCCTGCAATTGGCATTTTACTGAATTTACCTCAGTGACACTAAGATAAATCAGTGATTCAGTAGACTGACCGAGAGAGATCTTGATTAACTTTATAAGCATCATTTAATTCTCAAGTTTGAAAATTAAAGACAAATCCTGACACCAAATCAGGGCTCCATTTCGCTGCTACACACAAAGGTGTGAACATTTCTTTTTCTATTAGTCTGGATGGCATATCAGTAAATTAAATATTTTCAATGGTTAGTAGAGTGAAAGCTAGAGCTTGAGTTCTTTTTTTATTTTGTAGCTATTACTTTAAACAGAGAAATTGGTGCTCTCTAAATGAAAAATGATTCGCCAAATGTTAAATATTCAGAACCTGAATATCTGGGTTTCCATTATCTGGAAATTCCCAGACTTCGACCACTAAAATCATTTTTTATCCCCGTCAGTCAAAATGTCTGGTGAAAATACACGAGTCTGCTGCAACTACAGCTCCACTAATTGATGCCACATGTACGCAACAAGACGCAATCGCTGTAATGATAGTGCTGCACAGTTAGGGAGGCTTGAGCTTGGCGTTGATGCGACTGCATCACTGCGCTGGATGCGAGACATAAACAACTGCGCTGAAAGTTGTACCGACCCACTGACCCACTGGCCCACCGGAAAAACTCACAGTACTCCCGATGGCCATAGAGAGGTTTCTCTCTGCAGAACAGCATCAAAACAACACAGCAAAGTCACCTTTAGGAGGACAAAGTCACAAGACTGATGCGCATTCGCACATTGCGTAGAGACAGTGAACACTTTTGATTTCGATTCAGCTGCTGCACACTTCACTGCAGCAAAAAAGCTTTAAAAAATCATTAAATAAAAAATGAAGCTCGACAAATTCAGATAATATTTGACCAGAATTTAAAACATTTGTTCGGTAATTAGAAAACCTGCCGATCATGTTGTCCGGTGTCAATTTTTTTCAAGTGAAAACAATACCTGAATATCATAGTTAAGAATTAGAAAATTCCAGAAGAAATTTTGACATGTGGCTGGCCACTGCAGCTAGACAATGACTAGATAATTAATAAAAGCTATCAAAATGCCATTTTCACAGGTCAAGGCACCACAAAAGGTGAGAGGTCAAAGCATATTTCTACCATAGAACGACACATAAACATATATTATAAGCTGGCAAAAGCCACAAGAAATGCTGGCATTAAAATTACTGCGTTTATGCATAGATTAGTGCAATTACTTTAATTCCTCAGAATGACGAGTGAGTACATGGACAAACAATTTGGACAGAAATGTGTTGTTATGCAGTATAACCATTAGTATTGATCTCATTATTTAAGAGCAACCTCACTTTAGCAAGATAGACGTGGGAGGGAATAAAACAAAATACTACACAGTAATCAGCAGGCTTTCTTCAAGTCCATGGATCTTTCAGATGTATGATGACAATACTGTGGAGCGGATCATCCAATCAGTACCTGCAAACGTCAATATCTAAACAAGTCCAACTAAAGTATTACGGGAAACATGTACAATTGTGGAAAGAAATAGCTCCCTGACCTCCATTTTATGAGGCCTTTCCTAACACCTATTACTTCCCCGCCCAGTCTTATGGTGGATGGTAGTGCCAAAATTAGATCATATTTGAGGGGTGTCTTGCTCAAGGACACTTTAACAAGAGCTCTCGACGCTAAAGGATCAAACTGATATCCGTCCAGTTCACTTACCATTCTGGCCACCGACCCTACTGAGCCATGCCTTCTGAGGTAATGGCAAAATCACTCTTTAGCGCCTGTATTTAGTGTCACTGTTGGTAGGTGTCCCCTACTAGAAACCTAGACAAAAGTCAAGGGGCAACTTTGTTTGATGTTCAAAATGTCAGCCATTTTGAATTACAGTGTTCATGTGGGATCAGACAAAACACAATGCCACAAACCCCAAAAGAGCTAATTGCTCCGAACAAGAAAAGGAGAAAGGGACTGATCTGGCTTTTTAATGGAGAATGCTGTGCCTCTGTCATGCAAAAACACACTGATGATTTTGTCTTTAATTGATAATTACTTAAAGGAACATAGGGGAGTGCACAATCTTACTGTTCAGTGTACTACAGTCAGGAGTCCTGCATGCATCTAAAGCCTTGTTCACACTACACGATTTTAGGCGTCTGCGACGTCGACGACTCGCCCTCCCCCAAATCGGGGTGAGGCACTAATCCGCTCAGCAACTCACGGTCGTTAAGTGTGAACACCTCAAAGACGCGAGCCGGGACGTCCCGGCGCCCCGCTCTGAGTCACCAACGCAAAACAGACTCGGCGCAAAACACACTACCACCCAAACTGACTCAATGCAAAACTCACTAAACGTCACTACGACCAACTGGATATCTAGCCTGCTAGATACGGAAGTAAAAAGAAGCAGTACAGTGGCTGCAGCAGAGCATAGCAGCGGTGTAACAACAGCAACACATATAATACAGCTGCGTTCTGCTCCGTGTCCATGTTTGCAATGAAAGGCAAGGTAAGGCAAATTTATTTACAGTGCCTTGCAGTGGCATAAAGTCACAGAAGGCAAATAAAAGAAAATCATAAAAACAAAGAAATAATAAATAAGAAAGTTAAAAGAGATAAAATCCTTTCAGTTGTCACATGCACAGCTAAATAGAATTTTTTTCAGCCTGGATTTAAACATTGTCAGAGTTGGGGCCTGTCTCACATCTTCTGGCTGTTCCAGAATTTAGCTGCATAACACTGAAACGCAGCCTCACCGTGTTTTGTCCTGACTCTGGGCACCAGGAGGAGGCCACTGCCTGAGCTTCTCAGAGCCCGAGATGGTTATATGGCTCTAACATGTCAGAGATGTACTTTGGAGCTCTACCATTAAAGTTTTAAAGTTTATTCTTGGAGTGACAGGAAGCCAGTATGAGACCTGAGCGTATTTCCTGGTTCTTGTCAGGACTCGAGCAGCAGCATTGTGGATGTACTGCAGCTGTCTTACAGCTTGTTTAGAGAGCCCAGTGAGCAGACCGTTACAGTAGTTTAACCTGCTGGAGACGAACGCATGGATTAGTCTCTCCAAGGTGGTTTAGACACTATTCCCTTGATTTGGGCAATGTTTTTTAGAGGGTAAAAAGTCTGAGTCCAAAAGTCTGAGTCCAATATTACCCCCAGATTTCTAGCCTGATTGTTTAGTTTTAGAGAGAGGGTATCAAGGTAACTGATAACACTTTCTCTTTGTTTCTGTGGGCCAAAGACAATGATTTCAGTTTTATCAAAATTGAAATTGTTTTGTACACCGATCTGTTCAATGCAGTGACAAAGAGAATCTACTGGTGCATGTTCACCTGCCCTCAGTGACTCGTAGATCTGAGTGTCATCTGCATAGTTGTGGTAGGACACATTATAGCTGCATATTAGCTGGCCTAGTGGAATTATGTTCAGATTGAACAAGAGGGGTCCCCGGATTGACCCCTGGGGAACCCCACAGGTCAAAGCCATTTGGTCTGAGACACAGTTACCAATTTCAACAAAGTACTTTCTGTTCTCCAGATAGGACTTGAACCAGTTTCCCACCCAGTTTTCTAACCTCTGTAATAAGATCACATGGTCAACTTTGTCGAAGGCAGTGCTCAGGTCCAGCAGAACTAACACTGACACTTTGCCTGCGTCTGTGTTCAGGCGGATAGCATTTGTCACTTTGATTAGAGCTGTTTCGGTGCTGGGGTGGGGCCTAAAGCTTGATAGGAAAGTGTCAAACCCATTGTTGTATAGTAGAAAGTCATTACGTTGTTGGTAAAAAGCTTTTTTTAAGACTTTGTCTAAGAATTGCAGGTGTGATATAGGCTGGCAGTTGTCCAGTACTGTGGCATCAAGACTGCTCTTCTTTAGAAGAGGTTTGATGACAGCAGTTTTAAGGGCCTTTGGAAATGTTCCAGTCTGAAGTGAAATGTTGACTAGCTGATCAACTTGATGGACCGGATCGTCGATGGACTCAGACTACATATGATCTCTTCGACTGCTTTGTCAGTAACAGGTATGAAATGTGCCAGGTCTAGGTGTTTCCTTGGCTGCAGAATAGTTAATTGTGTAGCCGAAATAATTGCACTTTTGATACCTTCAATTTTTGTAATTGAAGAATGTTGCAAACTCTTAGCTGTAGAAACTAGGTCTAAGGGCATTGAAACTGGAGGGTTGGTTAATGTGCTTACTGTCACAAACAAAACACGGGAGTTGTTACTGCAGTTTGTGATGATTTCAGAAAAATACCTCTCCCTTGTTCTACGCAAGGTCTGGTTGAACACACATAAGCTTACTTTGTGTATCTCAAAATGAACCTGGAGCTTTGACTTGCGCCATTTCCGCCCGGCTCTCTGGCACTACTTTTTCCGTGCCATGACCAAGTCTTCTTTTCTCCATGGTGCTTTTTGCCTACTTTTAACTATTCTAACCTTGACAGGAGCAATGGAATCCAAAACATTGAAAACACTTGATGTGTAAGACTTTAACAGAACATCAACATTGGAACACAGGGTATTTTCAAACCTAATCATTTCCACAAACTGTGGACCTGCGCTGTCATTTATGAGTCTTCTCTGGACAACCGCAGACCCAGCTGCTAGTTTGGGTGGAACAGACAAGTGAAAGAAAACACAAAACTGATCAGACAAAGCAACATCGACAATATTCACATTTGAGATAACAACACCCTTGGTCATGAGCATATCTAGAGTGTGTCCTCTGTTGTGGGTGGGCTCAGTCACAAGCTGAGTTAGGCCGAATGTTTTAAGAACAGCAGTGAGCTCTTTTGTGTGCTTGTCATTAGCTACATCCATATGCCCATTTAAATCCCCCGTAATGACCAAACATTCAAAATCAGTGCACACAACTGAAAACAATTCAGTGAAATCATCAATAAAACAATTCTGTGGTGGTTTGTAAATGGAAGACTGTTTTCTCTACATTTTGAATGGCACAAACTCATATGAAGGAAAAACCCCAAGTGACCATTTGTCTGCCTGCCCCGTGTTAATAACAATTATGATAATAATAACATAATTATCATTATTATTATTACTGTAGCAATAATAGTAAGTATTTGATAATAATAAATATGTTTCAGCAATAAACCCCCCCCCAAAAAAATATAGATAGTAGATAGATAGTAATAACAATGATGATAAAACAAAACAATACAGAACAAAAAGAAATGTTCTAGTGTCATCCATATGTATGTACGTTTGTGCAACAATAATTATAACAATAATAATAATAGCAGCAATAACTAATAATGTATATCTATATGACATAAAATGTATATTTGTATAGTATCTATGGGGCGAGAGGGGAGCAGGGCCAAACCGAGACAGCCCCCAACAGCAAGAAGAAGGAGAAAATAAAATACAATAGAATTTCTAAAAAATTATCATGGCAGGGTAGAAATAGGGAGGAAGAACAGGAGTGGGCGAGACCAGCGGCTGCCAAGCAACACACATAAAAAAAAAAAAAAATGCGGCATTCACCAAACTCTCACGGTGATCAGGGAATTTCATGGGCGACGGTGGAGACGAGACTGATAGTGAAGCCTCTCTGGAGGGTCGAGATGCAGCAGGTGGGTCCCAGACCTGTGGTGGGGACCATGGTGGAGGTGGTGGAGTTGCTGCATCTGAATCCTGTCTTTGGGATGCTGCAGGTCCTGCAGGCGCTGCAGGTGTTGCTGGTGCTGCTGGTTCTGTTGTGGTCGCTGTGCCCGAATCCCTGCCTGCATCCTTGGGTAGCAAGGCAGGAGCCCTTCTCTAACTCCTCTCTTTTCTCTGTGGCAGCGCTAGATCTGTTTCAGGCCGGTTCTGATGCCTCAGAGCGTGGAGGAGGTTATCCGTCAGTCGTCTCCCTCCACCTCTGTTCAGGTAATGGCCTTTTCCTTTGAACAGATCGTCTCTTTGCCAGAAGAGATTAAAGTTCTCAATAAAATGCCTCTGGACTCACAGACTTTGGACAGCTATGTGTTCAACTGAAGCAGCCGGCTGAATTTGTTGTCAATGTTGTCTTCTGTCAATGTTCGGTAGAGGTCCACTGTTGAACGTGGGTATTGCCACTTCATCAAGACTCTAAAACAGATTCTCAAAGTCTTTTTTTAGACTTCAGACTATTTGTTTCTGATGTCCACTGCACCCACGTGCACAATCAGCTGTTTCACCCCTTGGTGTTTTGCCAGTTTCTCAGGTAGGTAGGAGTTTTGTTTTGTCGGAGACGGTGGCACTTCGATAGCTGCAAGTAACTATTCTGTTTATGCTAATCTGATATATGGCTCCAAGCACCAGCCTAACTTTTCTTTGTTTCTTATACTCAGTGACGTTTTTCTCGGACAGTGGTAAAAATGTGTTTGTTAACTTGATTCTGGGTGATGTCACATATCCTTTTTTGGTACTTTGCTTTGGCCAAGCACCAAGTCCATTGAAATTGTCTTTACAGAGTCTTGGAAAAGACACAGTATCATTTAAGTTGTAGGTAACAGTTTTATCACCCTCTCCTTTGGAAGTAAATGTGGAGTTTTTACCACTGGATTCCACCGGAAGCGTTTCATGAAGTCCTTTTTCAGTTTCCAGTGCAAAAATCCTTTCTTGTAGAGTACACCTTCCTTGTTGATACATTCAACAGCTTTCACAGGGAGACTTTGTTTGGGTTACTCCTTCGGGCATGTTGAGAAGAATGTTGTCGCTAGTTCGTCAGATAAGTTGTAAAAAGTCCCAAAATTATTTTAAAAGTCTTGGTTCATTATTGTTGAGTGGGCAGGTTTTAACTGTTCTGGAATTTCACAGGTGGATATACGGGCGGACAATTAATTACGTACGGGTGGGTAGCAGATGAGTCTAAATAGTATTGTCGCTCACAAAAACATGTGCAATATAATCATGTACAAATTTGACCCAGACGCATAATTTAGTAGCACTGTATTATGTGCCGCCACCATGCAAGTCGTGCGGTCCCACATGGCGGCGCATCACTGGCACTGCCAATCCCTCAGTTGCAGCGTTTCGAGAGGGATGGCGAACGAAATAAAAAAGAAGAATTCATCATGGCCACAGGTGGGTAACGAGTGGAAGGTTAACGGGTCCGGGTGGGTACTGATTTAATTCTTACATAATCACGGGTGACCAAGCTGGTCTGGTGCTGTACTGTGCAGGTGCGGGCGGCGGGTTTCCAAAAGCGTGTGCAGGGCTCTGGTAGGCATTCAATACAGAGCCTGTTGCACTGCACCAATGGGTTGGTCCAGAAAGGCTTGGTGCCTTACGCTATCATCATATCACTCTCTCTTAGCACAGTCCTCAGAAGGTTTTGATTCAGTGCAGGGGTGAACAGCTGATTTTTGCTCCCACCCAGCCTACTTCTTGGGACCGTGGATACACACTTGTGCTCGGCAAAGCTGAGGTCCAAGGCTACATCCCATACTGCACAGTATGTGATGCAGCTGATAAAACATGTATTTTTCTTTTTAATTGGGCTTTTCTGAGGATTATGTGTGTGGTACTGTCCATTCCCAGCTGCTTCACAATATGATATGTATGCGTTTGCTGTGAGAATGGCATGAACACACAATGTGGCAAAAGTGACATCTCCAAGAGAAAAATCTGTGAAATTCACACCCAAACCATACTGCTTAGAGATGAATACAGCAAGAAAAGAGGTTAGGTTAAAAAACAAACGTGGTTGGGAACAAAGGTGAGAGACCATTATTATGCATCAACAATGGAATTATTTTTTGTCTCTGAAAAATGTGACCCTTTCCTCCTTTAAATGATGCATTGGTGTGGTCAGCCATGTTACCAAGTTAGATGTTTTTGCTGATGTGCTAGCCAAGTCTAGTTTTTGTTGTTTATATTGAAAAGTAACGGGATGCTTTATTTTGTTGATGTGTTTGACTTCCTCTCTTGCACAATCTGCACTGTGCTCAATTGCTGCATTGAGCTAACCGCGCCAAACTGCATGTCAAACTGCAGTGCATCATCAAGGCCCTCCACAGTTACCACTGTTGGACCGAACGCGTGTGGAAAACAAGGCCCCACAAAAACAAAGGGACCCCCCCACCGCGGAGAACCGCCAAAACCCAAAATCCAACCAACCCCAACCTCAATTTCCCAGCATCCTTTGCGCGCCCGCCCCACAGCCAATCACAACCGCCAATTTGGCTGTGACGCCCCGCAATCAGCAGGGAATCCCCGTAAGTCCCCGTCAGGTATAAAACACCGAAGCTACCTCCGAACGACGCTCTCCGACGCTCTCCGACGCTCTCCGACACATTTCAAGGTACTGTAACTGCCGTGAGGATCATCATCAAGAATCCGCCATTTCTTGCTCAACGTGTCCCGCCGCAGGAGCAGTACCGCGCTGAGAAGCGCCGTTTCCCTCTTTACCTTCGCCTCTCCGCTGGAGCGACCAAACTCCGGCAGAAGGAGGACGAGAACCGAGATCCCGGATCCCTCCTTTTAGAGACAATCGACTCGCTGCCCCCGTCGGCCAGGACGAGGATCCACCGCCGCACCTCGCAAGTAAGCCAAGCAACGGGCTCCTCCAACCCGCGAAGCCGGTCCACGAGAGAAAAGCCCCGTTCTGCTCCTGCAAGCAAAGCGAGGACCAGTAGCCGTGTTCCGCCTGGAGGTGAAGAAGCGGGCTCCACCGCTCCACCCGAACTGGACACCGAGCTCCCCCCTTTCTGTTGCTACCGCTAAACACGCGTGAACCAGCATTCGATTCCGCCAGGAGGTGAAGAATTGGACTCCCCCGCCCCTCACATCCGGCCCGAAGTAGCCAGCTCCCCCATTCATAAAGTAAGAGGCTTACATCTGGGCAGAGCTTGTTTAGTATTCACACGATTGTGTTTACATTGTTTGTTTACACGCGGATCGAGCGATCCGTTAGTGTTTGTGTTCAGCCGCCGTGCTGACTGTTGTTCCTTTGTGGTGGAAGTGAGAACATTGCGCTCTATCTGAGAGAAACCAGTGATCGCAGAGGCAGATCCACGTCTGTCCTCCATCACTGCGTGATAAAGCCTAATTACTTCTTCGCCACGACTCCATCGCCGAGCCAGCGACTCTCTGGTTCTTCCCTTCCTCTCTCTCTCTTTCCCTCTCTCTCACTCACACACACGCCATCTTCCTTTCAAGATCTCGCCGCCGCGCGGACGAGACTTCCTTCCACATTAAAATCTCACGGCAGCGAGACCCCACCTCCAAAAGGGGGGGCGGTACAGAAGAGACACCTTCTATCACGCTCCTCCCCTTCACACACACACACCCATGCTGCCCTGAGCCTTTTCGGGACCCGCCCCGCGCACACACGCGCGTTGCCCTGAGCCTTGTCGGTACCCCACACACACACACACACACACACACACACACACACACACACACACACACACACACACACTTCCCTTGCTTTGAATGATTGTTGATTGTTTGTTATTGTAGACTAGATTGTAGGATTCAGGTATTTTGAAGGTGTGTTGATTCAATCGATTGTGCCTATTAATAAACCTATTCTTTACATTAAGAAGTTATTCTGTCCTGTGTACATTCTTCATAACAAGCTGGTGAAAGAGGGTCTGTGCACGAATTCATCCTTCAAGATAAAAGAGACTGATAAAATTAATTGATAGTCCCCAGTTTTGGGGTGGTGCCCCGTCGCACCTTTAAGGTGCATTTATTGATTGTATATTAATTAATCAAGTGACAATCTCTCGATAATTAATTTTGATAATAAATATCGATCAATTTTTCAATTTTTAATAATTAATCATTTTCTCAAAAAAATATTATTATTAATATAGCTATCAATTGTTTAAGCCCCTTTTGTGCACAACACCATATTCATTCAGTGTAAATCACTGAATAGTAGAGAGGCCGTTGAAGTTGCAACTCCACTTTTTAATGACCTGCAATTGATTCAATATCAGGTGTGCTCTCTTTGTATGTAACACAACGTGTCGGTCTCTCACAGAAAGGCTGCAACTTGCCAAGGGGTACGATTTGTGACACACTTGAACATACCAAGTTCATCTCTCTGTTGTTACTAAAGGCAGAAATTAACTTTGTGATTGCTGTAAGCTATGGACGTGTGTTGTGCGCCCCACAACTGATCAGAACAGAGGACCAGCAACGAATCAGAAAAGGCTGAAACACCCTCAATCAGCACATAGAAAAAGAGACAGAGCTTGGATGGTGGGCATACATCAAGTCCTCTGCTCAACTCCACTGTTTGTATAGAGCCATTCACTGGGCATCTTAACTGTAATCAGAGGGCTATCAATGATGAGATAAATTATAAAGGACCCCCTCATTATTGCTGCCAACATGAAAACTAATGCATGACAGGGAATCCTTAAATGTTCATTGTGTGCAGACTGAAACATTTTACATCAGCCAATAAGAACCAGCGAAACAAGGAGAGAAAATCTACTATTAAAAAAACTGCTGAACCACAAAGTGAGCTGTTGATACCAAAACATTAAGTGATTACCATTACACAGGGGCAGCTGTACAGCTTTTGAATGCATGTTGGGAAAAAGAAGGGAGATAGTAGAAGCTGCAGTTTTTTATTTAGTGAGGCCACAAGTGAACATGTTGTCCTTAAACTAGATGTATTTGACAAGGGTCAAATTTTGATGGCATATATGAATGGGTAAAAGTATCTAAAAACCGTCAGCTCTTGCGGGGTGTTCCCAGTCTGCAGTGGCCCAAGGGAGTAAATTTGACAAAGCAACAAGGCCAAGGCATTTATGCAAATAGGAAGCGAAGCTGGTCCATGTGAGCAAATGTGGCTCAAATTACTAAAGACGTTAATGCTGGTACTGATGGAAAGGTGTCAGAATACAAGGTGTATCATATTATTAATATTAATATTATTATTGTTGTTAGAACGAGACTGCAGATCAGTGGGATGTCTGAGACAAACAATTCCAATTCACGGAGGGCTTACCACACAATTAACAACACAAAAGAAACAAAAAATATGCGTCCACACATTATCAGAGAGAACTGTAAACACAGCATGTCGTGTATAATGACAGTGTCAGTGCCTGAATCTGCTTCCCAACCTGTCTGACTTGTTTAGAAGTCACATGATTGGCCCAGGATTGGGAGTTGTCTCTGCATTTACTTGTCCGTAGAAGACTGCCACACACATTAGTGAGACGGTCAAACACATCACCAACTCACACAGATACGTATCCAATAGGGGTGTGACGAGATCTCGCGCCACGAGATCTCGCGAGATTAAACTCAACGATATTTCTCGCATTAAAAATCTGTCTCACGAGATTTGTGGGCTGCCCTGTGGGGGCAGTAATGCGCCTTTGCTACATCTAGCCTGCCAGAACCTAAAGAAGGAGAAGGAAAAGAAAAACAGGAGGAGAAGGAAACAGTGTGGAATCAGCCAGAATGACGTCGGAAAATACCGGTATTACCATTGAAGATGCCCCCGCCACTTTCAAATGGTTTGTTGGGCAGCATTTTGGTTACGGAAATGATAAATAGCAGTAGAGTGACTGATATGACACGGACAATTTGCAAGCATTGTATGAAAATAACGCCGTACACCGCAGCTAATATGAGCACGATGCAGAGACATATACAGCACCACCACAGCTCGGTATTCAAATCAACAACTGCACCTATGAAGAAAACACTAACAGGCCAGACAACGATGACAAGCGCATTCGGACCTCAACTTCTACAGTCAAGCACCAGAGCCACAACAATAACAAGAGACATAGGTGTTTTCATCGCAGCACATATGAGGCCATTTTCTGTGGTAGAAAATCAAGGATTTCGGCGACTCATCCACACACTGGAACTGAAGTACACCATCCCATCACGCACGCATTTTACCTGCACAGTTATCGCCTCTATGGAGAGTCCAAGAGCAAGGTTGTACAGATCCTGAAAGACGCAGAAAGCATCACCATAACAACAGACGGTTGGACGTCGAGAGGTATGCAAAGCTACATCACAATTACAGCCCACACAATCAACAATGACTGGAAAATGGAAAGTGTTGTACTACAGACTTGCCCACTTTTCGAGTCCCACACAGGGGCAAACATAGCTGAGTGCCATACTGCAGGGGGCGAGCCGGCAGCTGAAGGCGTGACTGACCTGTCAATCTGAAAGGAAAGTCACGCCTACGGGAACATCAGCTGTTTTAAGACGCGTCACACTACCATCACGTGACACTCTGAGGATGACTGCTGTCAGCATGTTGAAACATGTCAGAAAGGTAATAGAAAACCCTGTGTCTGTCGAAAGGAACTCTCGATTGTAAACATGGCTGAGGTTTTACAGACAGCTGTTACTGACTGGGAGCTTAAAAAACCCAACCGCGGCATCGCTATTGTTACTGACGATGCAAGTAATATGGACGTGGCCGTGCGCGAGGCGGGATTGATGCCGCACATTAAGTATTTTGCGCACACTATAAATTTCGCAACCCAAGCTGGCCTCGGTGTTCCCTGCGTCGCTACCACAGTTTAATGTCCAAGCAGAAACAGCTACAATTGCCATCACACAATCATGGACGTTACGACGCGATGGAACAGCACGTTGGATATGCTGGCTCGTTACCTGGAGCAGCAAGCTGCCATAGCAGCAGCTCTCACCAGCCCAGAGATAAGACAAAACACCCGAAGCATTGATCAGTTGACAGCTGCGATGTCAGAGATGCTGAGGACCTTGTGAAGCTGCTGCATCCTTTGAAGACAGCCATCACAGTGTTGTGTGAGGAGAAGAGTCCCACAGTGTCTCTCATTGTGCCACTGAAGAGCATGATTGAACAGAACATGACACCAAATGATGGAGATTACACCACCGACCAACACAAAGACTGCAATCCTCACGAATATTGCAAACAGATACAGTGGGGATGCCTTCAACTATCTGCTGGAGTGCACGGTACTGGAGCCAAGGTTCCGGACTCTACCTCAGCTAGACCATGAGCAGTGTGAGGCCGTCTTCCTGAGGGTACAGAACAAGGCAGAACAGTTGCTGCAAAAACAGGTATATATATCACTTCAAATTGTATTGTGTATGTTTGTGAACTAAACATTTTTAAGAGATTGATGAAGTGGGTGTGTTAGAAACATGGGAGCATCACTCTCCACACACACACACACACACACACACACACACACACACACACACACACACACACACACACACACACACACACACACACACACACACACACACACACACACACACACACACACACACACACACACACA